>JALPBZ010000019.1:0-165296 GCA_026538355.1 Cryptococcus sp. GC_Crypt_5
TCCTGACGTTTGAGTTCGTAGCTGTACGTCGATCCGCGGCGTTGCACAAGGCGCTGTCACTTGCCTCTCTGGCTCGTGCAAGGTCGAAGCCTGCCTGAAGCGATATTCCCTCGTCAACGGCGTCTGCATCTGAACTACTCGGGCAGCTATATCAATGGAGAAGCACGCGGTATAGACTATAGACAATATGACCGCACTTTCCGAACCGTGCCGTTTCCCCCTCTCTGACACCTGAACCGATCGCAATCCCCTACATTCGTTTTACTCGACTTAGGTCAAAAAGGACATTGTTATGCATCCTGGGCGTATATGTTTCCGATTCCTGTTGATGTGCTTCACATGGCATTTGTCCGTTTCGGCACAGGCTGAGGAATCCCGAAGACTCAGCGAACCGTCGTCACACGGCATCCGGCTGATCTTGCATTATACTTCGTCTCAACACATATCATATTGTATCTACCGCGGCAGTCGGAACTTAATTAGTGTCACTCTTCGAAGATCTCCTGTCGTCACCTCCGCTTTCCTCACTCAGGCGAAAACTGACCCATCGCCGTTCCCAGCGACATCAGTGTACGTGCCAAAACAGCCAAATTGATAATTCGCCTTTGCTTCCGCGTCCGCCTGACTCGCAATGAACTGATCCAGAGGACACAAGCCGTCTGTCCTACCGTCACAGAACCCTCCATCGATGGTGGCGAGTGGTACTATCGCATTGTTCCAGACTTGTCTGATGAATTTGTATGGGGCGTTGTCGACGTTGTAACCGTTTGATTCGGGGTAGGGCTGAGTGTAAGGTGTTTGTACTTCTGCCGGGTTCTTAGAGGCACATCCAATCAGTTCAGTGTTGAGTCGCGTTCCGAAAGGTGTGAGGTAGGATAGACGGAATGTACGATCTGCTGGGGGAGGGACAGCGTCCAATGGGAGTGGATCCCGGAGGAACCCGGCAGATTCAGCGACGAGCACGCTATTGACTGATTAGCTGGTATGTTCCGTCTATGCGCCCAGAAAAGTGGTGAACATACGAGATGAGGATGTCATCGTGGCTCATATCCATGTAGAACTTCTGGCCAAGGGGGAACGTCGTGGGGTTGTTGTCCAAGGAGGCGTTCACCGAAGTGTTGGAGGAGTAGATGTACTGGTTGTTGAGGCGGGCGACGAGTTCTTGAACGTAGCCAATGCCTTGGGCTCGGCCTGGTTGTACGATTAGCCAGACAAATTGCAAACTTGCAACAGACCACACCCACCAATGGCGCTTCCATACGCTGTATTCGTATCAGCTCGATCACCTCATTGCACAACCGCAATACTCACCGTAGTCGTAATACTGGACAAGCAAGTCAATCCATGATTAGCAGGATCTCAACGCACAACATAGCTTCACTAACGTATTCAAGATCAAGCGTGTACTCGAACCCTTCCCATTCTTCCTCAGTGAAGAAGCCACAGAAATCGCTCGATCCTAGAGCGAGGTCAATTTAGATCAGCCTTGCAGTTTCTTATGTACACAGACAGGAGTGAATCAGGATTCTGTCCCGTTGCTAGGGACTCACCATAAGCGGCATACTCAAATGGACAAAGGTTCATCATAGCGTATGTGTCGTTCGAGTTCAGCGATACGTTTCCATCCACCAGATACTGATTCAACCTATCGGTCGCGTCGTCCAAGAAACCCGTAGCGAGATAAGTGAAAACGGCTGCGTCTCCGGTGTAGCCAATTGCCGAGACAGCGTCGTTGATACAGCTGTCGTAGGACGCCAGGGTGTTGTTCTCGGTACCCCCTTCAGTGATCACGACGAGGTCGTACTTCTCGGTAGTGTTGTAGGGGCCAAAGAAACCTGTTAATGGAATGTAATCAACGGGCAGCGGGCAATGCGAATGAAACAGTGACTGGTTTGCGAGACAGTCGGAAACCGGGACTGAACCGCGCATTGAAGCGACGACGTACCGTTCGCCCACGCATAAGCACTGTCAAGGATTCTGGCCTGACTGGTAGTCCTTAAGACTGGCTTAGGCCTCTCTGTCCCATCAACGAACGAAGCATTGTAGTAAGGCTGCCCAGCGGTCGCGTTGTACAGGAGACGTCCTTTGGTGTTCCAGAAATTCCTATAGTTCGATAGGCATCTATCAGTATATGGCGTAGCAGATGGGATAGAAGACGGAGGAAGAGCTCACGTGGCCGAGGTGTAGTCCTGAGCGGCACCGCTGGGGACTAGAATACTCGTACCTAGGAGGTCTTTCCAGGTGTTCAAGAACTGTTCGAATGGTTAGCTACCTGCGAGGATCAAAGTTCGTACGCTTGACTCACGCTCAACGGTCCAGAAAAGGCCTCAGAGCCTTCACTCTGCACGATAGAAGCTATCTTTGCTGCGAATCTGTCATCGTTCTCCGCGTCCTCCTCGGTACCTGTAGGATATCTGGCACCGTGTCGATGGAGGATCTGGATCTGCCTATACACCCATTTTCCGTGAGTATCGCTTAGCGGAGAGAACCGGCCGACGGAAACACTGGTGGATGATTAGAGAGACTCACTCGTAGCCACATCCGTATGGTAAACCGGTGTTGGGTACTCCAAAGTACGAAGCAGGCGTATCGTTGTATGGCTTGTACTGCCGTCGCTCGCTGTTCAGCCTAGTCTTTATTGTTCGTGTTACAGCAGGCCCATCAAACACACCTGTCCCCAGTAGTTCTTAATCACGTTAATATCTTGTAAGAGAGTGACATCTCGTTTTCCAGACACCGCTCTTGCTTGGGCACCACTGAGACCGGCCAAGAGGGCAACCAACGCAGTTTGAGCCAACATGACGAAAGACACTTCGGTTTGGAGGGGGCGGAGGTTGGGAAAGACAGCATTTTCAGTCCCGCAGTACCTCTTATACGGTCGCATCTATAACACGAAGACCGGCATCGGAGGACCTCAATACTGTGCAGGGGCATGCACGTTTTCAAGGCTATGGGTAGATACGAACGATCCAATGTCCACGTTGTTGGTGCAAAGAGTACATGGTGGGGCGGAGACACGTGTGGTAACTATTTTTAATTTGCTTCTGTTCACTACCGCTTTCTCGGGACAGGCACCGCTCTCTGCACTTGTATCGACTTGAACTGCTTGCACCTTTCGACAGTGGGCGAACAGTAGGACATGAGGGCTATGTGTGATCACTTGCAGGCCTGTGACCAGTACCTCACGTTTCGATTCTCTCTAATTGCCGTGTCCAGACAGTTGTGTGCATCCTCTCTCTGCTGAACTTCAACTTGCCTGGCCTATCAGAGTCTCGTCCAAACCGCATAGATATTTATACATCGTCACTATACAAGATATCCGCTCATTACCGAATCACGTCCTCAAGAAGCATCATTGGCTATCTCGTCCCTGTCCTTCTTAGTCTTGGCGTCGTCTTTTGGCTTGGGCTTGCCATCATGCGAGGACTGCTTCCTGTTCATTTTCTCCTCCTCCTGTTCATGTTCGACAAGCCTTCGATAACCTGGAAGGTAACAGTCAACGGTGATACATGCAGCGTGCAGTAGAAGAGACATACCTTTGATACTGAGCAAGACTTCGGGTTCCTGATGAGGTGGGGTCAGCTCAAGGCGACACTGACGAGAGAGATATCTTCATGGGCTCACATAATCTTTGGGCAAGTCGTCGCTACGGAAGATCGAGAAATCGCCAGTTGGTTCTGCATGACTGCCTGTCAGCTGGGTGCTTGCTTGACTCTATACAAGTAAGCACTATTGGCAGTGAACTCACCGACAACTATACACTCGACTTCGCAGATATTGAATATTCCAGCCTTTCTCAGGGCCCCATTGACATCGACGGGAGTGATTCTATTTCTTTTCATGACTCCTTCCAAATGACGACCGCGGAACGCAATGACCACTGGCGGTTTAGTGAACAGGATGCTAAATGCCTGTGCCGACATTAGCTGAAGGAAAAAGAAAAAGACGGTCGCGTCGTACCTTTGGGAACAGGCACGTGAGGGAAGAACTGCATGCGACCTGGTCAGCTGTCGCTACAAGATGCGTACAAGTGGACTTCGCAAGAACTCACGTCAGAAATTGCCAGAGCAACAGAACCGTCAATGCTAATATACCCTTCGTCAGAGAATTACCATTGATGATCCCGGCGAGCGTCTGTAGCATGAGCTGTCAGCTCTAATGACCCTTTCTGACCTCCGCGCTCTAGTTTCAGCGATCCGACTAACGTACGGAACCCAACGCGACATTGACGATCTTGTCCCATATCGTCAGAGGTGCTGTCGTTCTGTTGCTGCTGACTCGCAAGTAGCAAAAGAGTGCGACGATGGTGATAGATCCAATAACGATTGGATGGAGGATGGATGCACCTTGGTAGAAATCACCCGTATTGAGTAGATCGTACCCGAGGAATGAAGTGCCCGACGTGGTTGTCATTGAGATAGTGTGATTGTGTTTATGTGCAACAGACTGAAGGATGGCACGAGTTGGGCCTCTACCAAAAGCGGATCTATGCAGTATATGTAGCCGGAAGATGTGGTAGGTATAATTGTACAGTCACTTAGAAGTCACGTCTGAGTGCCGTTCGGTGAATGGAAACAGGGACGGGATGTGGATTCAGACTGGATCTGGCAGAGAGGTGACCTTGGCATGTCATGATGTCATCCAAGACGCGCGAATGCATTCGTGACAACCCTTATGGCAGATACAGCGCTTGCACTGGCCAGAATCTCGTCACTTGCAGACTTCGGATATCTGACAAGCGAGCGTAGACACAGCAATATCGTAAAGAGCCGTAACACACACTCCCACAGCGGCAAATACGAGTACCTGTTTTGCGGCGCCGAACCGGGGTACCCGCTCCTGTAATTCGTAAGTCATGCTGTGAGACAGCTCAAACCCTCAGCTGAGGTTCAAGGAGCTGAGGTCCAAGATCAACATAAGCACGTAAATCCGCCCCAAACCGATAAACGATCACTCAAGCATTGTGAAGAGATCATTCACAATTGCTTTATGTGTTGTTGCCAATCGTTTAGCCCATGCATTGGCTCGTGAGCGATCTTGGGAAATTATAGTGAAGACTAGCCGCGACTCGCGCCGAGAACGGTCCATGATTCTGCCGAGACGCGAGATGCTGCGTCGCTGGCCGGTCAACCAAATAGCGAGAGCTGAAGTCGACTCTCATCGAATTAATATAAATCTTGAAGGACCAATAACATGACTCACGATGACAGATCATTGCTATAGTGTCACGCCCGCTGGTCACCGACTCTTCTTGACAGTCGAAGGCGAAAGTGGTCCAGTCTTGATCACCCTACACGGCGGTGGGATTGTCAATGGTAGTAGAAGAGACGAGCATTGTCCTTTCAAAGGTGCTTCGTACCTGGCTCTCCTGTTGTTCTGACTAATCATTGCTTAGCGCTCTGGCCGGGTATCACCGTAGCTGCGGACTACCGTCTCCTGGAACCCTCAAGCGGTCACGAGATTGTCGCTGATATCGCTGCGCTGTTCGAATTTCTCTTATCTCTTCCAATTGATCATCATCGGATCTTCGTTTCTGGGTTCTCGGGGGGCGGCTATCCTCTTCGACTTGCGGCGATGTATGCTGCGGAGGAAAGCAAAAGGGATCGACCACGATTCAAGGTACTTGGATGGGTGTCTTACTTTGGCATGGGAGGAGACTTCCTCCTTGATCATTGGGTGAAGCCTCGACCCTTGGATGCGCATAAGGGGATGACTGCCGAGCAGCTGGAGGAGGCGTTCTCAGCATTGACGGCTGACTTCGAAGGCTGGTCAACGTATGCCGAAGAATTATCAGACGTGCCATATACGGCGAGCTTGAGTGGACATTGTCCAGCGCGAGGACGTATATGGCAATACTGGCAAGTCAATGGTGCAATGAACGACTCGATCTCCGGTCACGATGGGTTAAGCAAGGCTCTTGCCGGTGTCGAGCACGATCAGAGGGAGACTCTCATTCCTCAAGACTCGCGGATGCTATATCCCCAGCTGTACCTCGCCAAAAACGCTGCTTATCTTCCACCACTTCTTTTGGTCCACGGTAATCAAGACGAAGCCGTTCCATATGCCGAATCACTTACTACTTTACGCGCAATGCAGTATGGCGGTGGTCAGGCCGAGCTGGTCACGCTTGATGAGGCTGGACACAATCTTTGGATCAACGGAATTGAGACGGAAGCCGCCTTTGCGATTTACAGATACACAGTGGAATGGATGCTCATGCGAGCAGAGTGTCCTGCTTGATCTGGTTAAGTGTGAAGATCGTGCATGCAGACTCTGCTCTCACGCCGGTGTGACAGTAGTCCGCAATACATGCATGCCGTGATCGTCATTACCGAAGACTTGATAACTCAGCCGTGCTTTCGCGGCTGTTGACGCGCAAGACTGAATGAGCTTGGGCATATTAATATCACTAAGAAAAGTCACCCCTGAGGAGTAGTCGATCACGTCTGTTCCATACGTTGGAGCCGTTGCACCATGCCGGGCATGACAATAAGCGGCCTGCCATAGCTCAACCAAGATCGTCTGGTACGCCCGAAGACATCGAATGTGGATTGAAGAATGTATTGATTGACCTCATCGGCGTTCGTACATACAGCATTGCGTGCGGCGATCCATACTAAGGTTGTGTCAACGCTACGCTAGACATATTCCCTCAATATACGATATGACTGTCGGCCGATATTCATCGGTCGCTCACCTGCGGTATCGAGCGTAGTTATCTCCTGTGTCGCTGGGTGATGTCTCGCGTAGGCGCCGGTGAGCAATGTTCGGCAAACTCGGCAAAATCGCTTACACTGATCGATAGCCCGTTGAACCACAAATTCGTCTCCTATTCTCTTGTCAACGCAAGAACGATAGTGAGATGATCATTCATCTGTGGATATTGCAGATCCCATTTGCATCACCTTGCTATCACCAAGTGACAAGTCGATACTTCGACAGACACCGTTATTCCTCACACTTCGCCTATGACGAAACCCGTAGATGGCTTTGGCAACGTATCACAAGCCGTCACGGTCTGTGATGTGGACGAGAAAGATCTGGCAGATGTAGTTCCACGGGAGTCGTCGCCATCGTTCAGCGTATCTTCCCTCAACCCCTGCACTCCATTGCCTATCTCCCAGTCCGACATCACCAGGCACACTACCAGTGCATCATCGGGCATAGGTATACCAGGAACGAAACTGCGATCTCGGGCGCAAGCAATAGGCTTGATTGCCCTCGTGACTTGTACAATGTCAATGTCCGCCGCGGGCTCTACATCGCTCAACATCGCTTTACCTACAATTCAGAAAGATCTAGGCATTCTTGAGGTCGATCTGCAATGGGTGATGTCTGGGTTCAATCTCTCCTCAGCGTGTCTCATGCTGCTTAGCGGGAAGATTGCGGACCTGTACGGACGGAAGTTGTGTTTCCTTTTTGGTATGGCGTATTTCGGTCTCCTCACTCTGGGAGCTGCTTTTGTGCGGACGGGTACAGAGCTTATTGTCATCCGAGCATTGAGTGGGATCGGGGTTGCAATAGGGTGAGTTTGCTTTTCTGCTTTCCAATTAGCAGGTAAATGCGCAGATTCCTAACACTACTTATCGCTGGTACAGTATTCCTAGTTCTATGGGCATCATCGCGGCCAACTTCGAAGGCAGCTGGCGGACCACTGCCTTTGCCATGTTCGCAGCAGGTGCACCTATCGGCGGAGGCACTGGATCGGTGTTGGGAGGGTTTCTTACCGCGTACTCTCCGTGAGTGTCAGATTCTGCCATGCTCCAGGACATTTATCTGTCAGACTGCCTTGTTGAAGAAACCGTGCCGTAGAGCGTCATGGCGCACAACAATGTGGATCTTCGCTGGCATTGCGCTCCTGATCTTTGCCACAGGAATCCTGGTCGTTCCGTCAGATGGTCCTCGTCCTACGGACAAACGAATAGATTGGGTCGGAGCAGTACTAGTGACCGCCGGTCTTATCTGCCTGCAGTTCGTCATCAGTCAGTCGTCCACTGCCTCCAGAGGGTGGAAAACGAACTGTTAGTAACCATTTTCGGCTTTATTGTGGCTCAAGTCCAGCTGACAGGCCATGCAGACATCATAGCTCTCTTCGTCCTCTCCATATGCGCTCTCATAGGTTTCTTCGTATGGGAGCATATATTGGAGACACGTACGTCTCGACCACCCTTGATGCGTCTTGCTCTTTGGACGAGAGCGAAAGGCAAACTAGCCGTCATGTATTTCGTCGGATTCACTGCATGGATGGGTTTTACGGTACGTCCAGCTCAGCTCGTAGCGCGACGTAGTCTGACGATGACCTTTGTGTCGGCTTGCAGTCTGCAGGCTATCACACTGCTCTACTTTATCAGCAAGTGATGTTGACCGGAGTCACCGGAGCGGTCTGGCGTTCCATTCCCGCTTCAATCTGCGGTCTGCTATGCAATATCGTGATCGCCAAGATAGTAGCACGAGTCAGGACTCAGTGGATTGTGTGCATCGGGCTCGCTTCGACGGGGTGAGCGAGATCTGTCGGTTGTAGGTGAGAAGTATCGTTGACTGACGGGTCTCTACAGCACGGCGAGCATATTCTTCGCTCTCTCCGGTCGCAACACGCTGTATTGGGGTCTACCATTCAACGGCATGTGGTTGAATGTTGTGGGAGCTGATTTGTAAGCCTTTCCTCCAGCGATGAGGCGTAACGCTTAACCATTTTGAGAAGTGTAATGTCCACATCGATGATCTTTGTGTCGGCCCTCGCTCTCCCAGAAGAGCAGAGCGTGGCTGGTGGTGAGTTCGAATTATGCTTCTGGGAGTCCGGCCACAACAGCGCTAAGCAACATCATATATCTAGCGTTGTTTCAAACCCTCATACAACTCGGAGGCTCGATAGGTCTGGCTCTCACGTCGGCTATCGCCCAGGCCCAGCAGAGCAAAGCTCTCGAATCCGGAGCAGCAGAGATCGATGCAATCAGCGAAGGCTTGCATGCTGCTTTCTACCTGGGTGCCGCATTCACTTATGTGGCTTGCTGCATCGGCATCGTTATGCTCCGCGGACTTGGCATTGTCGCGAGGCCACAAGCTCCCGTTACGGCTATCACACATCCACCAGCAGCACGAAACCCTGATGGCATCAGCCAGAATGGCAGAGCGACAAGCTCTAGTCATAACTCTGTTGACAAAGAGACCGAAGCGGATGGTAATATCAACGCTGCGATAGACGATAGAACAATATAAATACCTCATGTGCGGCTGATCACCGATTTCACGTTCTTGGCCCCTTCCGAATCTGACCAGAACCCGCATGCATCGATGCGACGATCCAAACTGCGACGGAGATGCTTAGCCTTGATTGAACTCCATAGTCCCGTCGTTCCAGTCCATATCCCCGAAGTCGTACCATCCGGAAGTATTGATGATTTGCGTAAGCAAGTCGAGGTCAATAGATGCAATGCTTTCCGACGCCAGGAGATCGGCCTGGGACCACGTCTGAGTTACTGATCAATACCGTATCCCTCTAATGACACTCACATCGACCGAAGCTCCGTCAGGCCCGCTTTGCGTTTCCAAGCGTGACAACCTGCGAAACCATGGGTGATTGGGTGTTTGATTTCCGGATGCCGGTTGTTCGCTACTGGTCAGTTTCGACTGGAAGTCCGTCACCGCTCACCTGATGGCCATTATGATGATCCCGTTGCTGTGTAACATCCGTTTGATTTCCTTGTACTGCTCGGGTGAGCAAAAGTAGACAAGGCACTCGAGACTCACCAATAACATAGCCGGATGGAAATGCTCCGCCAGCCGCTCTAGATAAGTGAGTAGTAAGAAAAAGCCCTCGGTCATCGACGCATCTAGTACTTTGTCGAGGACTAGTGGATCAATACGTCTTCTGTGTTCCAGTTGTATCCGCATTGACATATAGATCATCATCGCTAGACTTGGATCGTAGATCTCGACTGCTGGCCCGATCGTCTCTGCGTGTCGTAAATTCTGGTCCACCATTCGGAACGTATCGACCAGACCTGTCGCGTGTCGCGCGCAAGTAGCTTGAGTCACATTAAGCCAATCAGGCGGTGCCAATGATATCATGTTATCAACGGTGGTCGTTGGAGCAAAGACAACGCGATACAACTCGCAATGTAGCATGTCATGCCAGAGATGTAGCATGATGAACGGGCCCAAAGAAGGAGTTCCGTGCCGTGAAAACAAATTGTCGCGAGTGAGCTGAAAGCAAGGAGCGAGTGATGCGTGCCAGTGAGCCAATCTACTTCGGGCGAGGGTGAACGTCGAATCGGGTTGCCAAGGAGGAGTGACAGCGAGATTTGTAAGGGAATCAAGCGTGCTGCGTAGATCGACTTAGCTTTCCAAACATCCCTCAGGAGCATACCTCAAGATCATGTATCTAATCGCGGCGAGGCGAACGTAATGGCCCATTATGCCCACGTTATCGTAGGTGACCGAAGTGTCGGTAAATCCAAGCGAACATATGGGGGTTGATACAGCTATTCCCATCCTGTACCAATTTCAGCGATTAACACTATTATGGTACTCACTCGAAATTGTAGTCTTCGCTTGGCAGCTGGATTGTCATCATCTCTGGCGGGCAGAAAGTCAACTCTTGTAGACCTGAAGCAGTCATCCTATCCACAGTGTAAGCGGCAAACATGATGCGCCGCCTCTTCTCCCGCTCGATCCAGGACATCGTGTCTTGATAGTTCTCTTTGTGGAGACCAAGCTTGAGGGCGTATCGGTTTGCTACCGCCGCGAGTAGGAAGGCTTGATTAAAGTCGCCAGAGTACGCCAGATGTTTGGAAAGGATTATGGCTGCTGCAGTGTTGTCGAGGGTAAACGCTGCGTCCTTCATGAGCATATTCACTGCCCGCTCCTTCCACGCTGCTGCCTGCGGCGCGGTGTTCTGGTCTGTGCAAGACGGGCTTTGACCGGCGATCAAGGAGCCACCAGCCACAAAGCGAATCGAGATGGCACAAAGAGCCAAGAGAAGTACGGTAGAGCATTGGCCGTCTCGTATTTGCTTTTTCAAAGTCCCGCGATGGAGGAACGCATTGGCTTGATAAGGATGAATCAGGTCGAAAAAGGCCTCGACGCAACGGTCGATCAGGGCGTTGCTTGGGAGCTCCCTGAGTTTGGGCACTGTGTCAACGAGATATGCCCTTGCGACGTACGGGCACCTACGATGTGGGTCGCGAGAGCTCTAGGACACTCTCCTGTTCTTGATTACTGTTTAGCTGCCGTTGAGCTGTTTCAGCGAAAGCGAACGAGTGGTTGCCACCCATTGATAGCAGAGGTTGCTCCTCCGCTGTGGGGGTCGCTGTCGTCAACCTTTGGGGTGTAGACGAAGGTGGGATGGTCTGGTCTGATGATCCCTCTCGATGCAGCCTCCGCTGTATCCGCGCTCTCGCTGCAGCAGTCATGCCGACCGATCGGGCGGTAGACGGATACTCACACTGAAGCGATTTGTCTTGACAACGGGCACATGTTGGCAGCGAGCGAGAACATTTGCATCTAGCTTGGTGACATGCCTTGCAAGCGACAAGACGTGACGAGGTGCTTGAGGCAGATGCACCAGGCGTTGATGTAGCTACGCATATTAGATGGATAAATACAGGATCAAAGCGTGAACACCCACAGCCGTAATTTGCCGCTCTCGAGCAATCGAGGCCTCTCTGCGAGCAGTTCATACATCCCACCGGTCCTCCGGTCTCGTCACACTTGATCTTCCTTGCTCTGCATGTGAGGCAGCCTGCACACAGTTGTTCAGCATACGGATCCGACCGTCTCCCTTCGCATATGAAGCTGAGAGCGATGACAATAGGATAGCCGACAATGCTGTTCTACTCACCAGTCCTAGCTCTTATCGGCGTCGATCTCGCCTGGTGCGATAATTGTTCGGCAGGCTCGTGCAGGTTCACTCGCTCATGTTCCATACCGCAAGGATGTACTGACGTTCTCGACTGACGTACTCGACAGGCAAACACGTCTGACAAGTGGAGAAGTCCTCTCTTAGGCGATTGCTACCCAAGGCGAGTTCGGAGCGAGTCGGCTGTCGGAGCCGAGGGAGAAGGGGATCACGTGTCATTGTGATTTCCGCTGAAGCGCCTTTGTTGAAGCCGGCATTGTTCTTATACATTGTGATATGTACTGTAATTCTAGTCTAGGCGCAAAAGCGTTGAAGTCGCTCATGACGCGATGCACTTACAACGTCCTGCGCTTTCCAATGAGAACACACATACATGCGTGATGCATCCCTTCAAACTTTCTCGGCTTCCTGCCCGGGTTTGCTCGCATCTCTGTGACCTTTCGAGAAGGGCCTCATTGCCTTGTGCTCCTGAGCCCAAGCTTTGCCCTCGAGCTGCAGCTTGGCGTCATCATCTCTCTTGAGGGTATTTGACTTGACCAAAAAGAGGGTCAAGAAGAAAGATATGCCGCAACAAGGGATCATAAGATAGTATATGTTTCGGATCCCATGCGCTGTACGATGTCAGCTTGATCGTCAGGTGGCTACTTACTGTAGGCTAAGATCGCCGAGGCCTCTTGACCTGCTGATAAACCCAAGGACCGGATTTTGGTCGGATCAGATATGATTGTCGAGATAACGTCGCCATCGATCACTCCCGCGAGTTCTGACCTAAAAGCAGCCGGTCAGCATTCGGTATATGCCACGCCAATGCACTGTATTTACCTCGCTGAGTTGTTCAGGATGGCAGCACAGGCTGCCAGTGCGACAGTGCCGCCGAGCATCCTCAGATAGTTCCTTGTACCGGTTGCGACTGCCATCTCTCGCCTCTGAACAGCCGCCTGAATCGCGACTAAGCTGGTTTGGAAGGTCTGTCCGGCTCCGAAGCCACTCAGAATCTGGTACCCAACTAGCTTGGCGCTCGATATCGTTGGTGTTACAGTAGACAGAAGCCCTGAAGCGATGGTCCATACCGCGAAGCCTGTCCAAAGCGGTATCTGGTAGTTGCCAGTTTTAGATGTGAGATAGCCGGCAGTGAACGATGTAATCGTTTGGGATAAGACGAGCGGCAGCAGAAGAACACCGGAGTGTACAGCGGAAGCGCCACGGACTACTTGGTAGAATTGCGGTAGCTGGTTGTCAGTGGGGGCTGCACACAGGAGCACTTACATAGTAGAGGTTACAATAGAACATGAAGCCTGTAAAGAAAGCACCTCCCATAGCCCCAGCTACAGTGGGAATCCTGAAGATGTGCACTGGAAGAGTGTGAGCGAGTATTATTATGGGCTAGACTCACGGGGAATGAGAGGCAGCGCCGCAAATTTGAGCTCAACGATAAGGAACGTGAACAGTAATACGATTCCGATAACGAACGGAGCGATGACCCCTGCTGAAGCCCAAGCGTACTTGGTCCCGCCCCTTGACGATCGTGAGTAAGTCGCCGTGGCACAGGTGATGAACTCACCATGACAAGGGTACGAGAATGAGAACAGCGGCAGCGAACATCGCCGCGCACCCTAAGTAGTCGATCTTGGCCAACTTGGATTTCACGCTACCGTCCACGCGCTTCAGCGGCAGGACGAAAGCGACAATGAGCATGGCAATCGAGGTGAGGGGTATGTTGATGTACTTTTAGAATTAGCAATATCCGGATTGCAGGATACTCACAAAGCACCAACGCCATGAGACCTTCTCGGAGAATACGCCTCCAATCAACGGTCCCAACGAATTGCTGCAAGCCACGACCATGCCTAGAATTCCCTGATATTTGCCTCGTTTCTCCAACGACACGACATCCGAAGTGACAATCATGACCGATGTCAGAATACCCCCGCCTCCTATGCCGGCAACAGCGCGACACACGATGAGCATGATCATAGATTGTGAGACAGCACATAGTATCGAGCCGAGCAGGAAGAAAGCCATGGAAGATAGTAAGATCACCTGAAGTCTGTCAACGGCCGCATACACTTGAGAACTCACCTTGCGGCCAAAAATGTCTGATAGACGGCCATACAGAGGCTGACAGGCAGTCGAAGTGAGCAGATATGCAGTACCGACCCAAGATGCTGTTTCTGCCGAATTGAAGACTCGTCCTAAGGTTGGGAGAGCGGTGGAGACGCTTTGGCGAGAGTCAGCAAATCTTTTGTATCGAATACCTACATCGTTTGGTCCAGTAACGAGCCTGAAAGCTGTAAGTTTGAGGTCGTGCAGTGACTGTCCGCACTCACAGAATAGGGCACTACTCAGGCCCACAAAAACGACTAGAAGCTGCTTCATCGGCAGCAAATTAGTCTGTTCTTGCAGCTTGTGACCGACATCCTTCGCATCTTCTGCTGGTAGCGCCGCCACAGCTTGATCTTCAACGTCCATGCTCTTCGGCGTAGGTCCCACGTTCTCGAAGCTGCTGCCTCTTGACCTTTCTGTGACGTACGCAGTTGGCGTCGACGATAGAGCATACCCGCCGGCAGGTGAGCATGTCGACTCCTCCGCCATGTCCATCAACGCATGCTCCACATGCTCGTGTACCGTCTTGTGCGACAAGGAAGAAGACGTTCGTGTGATCTGAGGCGATGATGCTGGATCTGAGGGAGTCGAAGAAGTCATCTTGTTTGTGATAGCTGACGAAGGATAACAAGAGGATGGGCGACGAATGCTCGACCGATCAGTAGATATATGAACATATCGGCTGGATGCCTCGTCTCCATTGATCAATCATGGTTGTCACCCAAAATAACTTTGGAGAATGCAGACAGACGTAGCCAGTCGCTCGAGGAGCCTGTAAACGTATACCGGCCGCAAGGCATAGAATAGCTTTGGGATGCCTGCAAGAACGTCCGGAACTGCGGGGATCTAGGCGAAGCGAGACGGTCCGGTGGTTAGCCGAGATTAACCGCCTGCATTGGAACGTCGTAAGGTCAAGGCCGGAGCTGTTGAATTGCTATTCTGTTTGGCAAGTGTCTTTGCTGTCTTTCACGTTGATCACGACGCGGCCGCAATCAACATGCCCCTCCTTGATCCAATCGAAATAGAGACCGGTCTTCTTCAAGGTCAGGCATCTCCGCGCGCGCCCCAAGTGACCATCTTCAAGGGAATCCCTTTCGCCGCGTCTACAGCAGGGCCGAACCGGTGGAGAGCTCCGCAGCCCGCTGAGCATTGGGAGGGCGTGCGGGATGCTAAAGAGTTTGGTCCGATAGCCCCCCAGCTACCACCGGGGCCGCTGTACTGGACAGAGAAGCCAGTCGCTCAGAGCGAGGATTGTCTCAATTTGAATATATGGACACCTGCCGAGGTGAGTTTATAATTTGAGAAGTGGGCTGATTGCTTCCAGTCCAAAGACGCTGGAAAGTCCACCTACCCAGTATACGTTTGGATATACGGGGGCAAGTTTCTGTGGGGCGCAGGATCGGACAACAATTTCGACGGTACCAGTCTTGCGGCGAAGGGAGTGATCGTCATCACCTTCAATTATCGACTTGGAATTCTCGGATGGCTCGCGCATCCTGAGCTTTCGGCGGAATCCGAACATAGTGCATCGGGGAACTATGGCTTGCTCGATCAAATAAGCTGTCTGCAGTGGATTCAGCGCAACATTTCCGCTTTCGGTGGAGATCCCAACCAAGTGACGATTGGAGGCCAGTCTGCAGGTTCGGCTTGTGTCGGCCTTCATGTTTACGGTCCTCTTTCAAAAAGTCTGTTCCACCGGGCAATCTTCCAATCCGGCTGTCGACATCCACGCGATCCTCTCATATCATGTCTCGCTCCATCATACCGCAGCAAAGAGCAAGCGGAGTCGGAAGGGGAGGGGATCCTTCGGCAGAAGCAGGCCGCGTCCATTGATGAGTTGCGCACCATGTCGATCGACGAACTACTCGTGGGGAACCATCGAGATGATACGAGTATGTGGGGTCCACCGCCTTTCTACCGCGCCTGCCTCGACGGTTGGGTGTTTCCTCGCACATACGAGGAGACTTTGCTACAAGGTACTATGAACGATGTACCACTCCTGAATGGTCAGAACAAGGACGAGGGCGGCAACTATACGCATCCGGATTTCGACGAGGATGACCTGCGCGAGGTCGCCGAGATCAAGTACGGCGACCTCGCTTCTCGGTTCCACTCTCTCTACAAAGAAGAAGGGACCCCTCTTGCTCAATGGAACACGGCATGCCGGGACAACTCGCGCGTCGGCGCTCATCTACATCACGAATTGTGGAGAAAGTACGCCAAGTCGCCGATATACATATATCACTGGGTCCAAGCTCCCCCAAAGCGACGCGGCTTTCCGACCGACTTTGAGGTGGCAAAATCCAAGGGATACACATACTTTAAGGGCTCGCGTACTGGTGCTTATCACGCAGCCGAGATTCCCTATGTGTTTGACTCTCTGTGGACCGACGTCGATTACCCTTTCTCCAAGGAGGACGAGGAGGTGGCGCAGATAGCAAGTGAATACTGGGCAAACTTCATCAAGACAGGCGATCCCAATGGGAAAGGTCTGACATCCTGGCCTTCTGCAGCAGAGGACGGAGAACACGTCTTGGAGATTGGTAGCGAGCAGAAACTCACGCCTAATGCGTTGAACAAGGACAGAGCGGACTTCTGGCGGGACTTCAATGCAGCTCAGAAAGTTTGGTAGATTACGTACAGTCACATGCATGCGCAAGCACATTGAAATACTTTGTGTATGGCAGACGGTGATCATGTATGTTTTATCTGCTCATCCGGATGAGTGCAGGTAGCACTGGCGACTCGGATCTCTTTTCACAGTCAGAAGCCTGGCGGGTCGCCGATGTCTTGTGGTGTAAGTCTGGCTATAAAGTTAGCCGAATCGGCTCGAAAGGCGGACCGCTTCGTCTAAGCCCTGCTGGTGCTCCCGTTCTCCGCTGGCATGACCCCGGCCCGTTTCGGCAAACAAGCTTCTTCGGACAACTCGCTAAGTTACGGTATCCGACTCCCTAGGACTCGGGTTCCTCCGAGTTGGCCCCGCTGGGATGCCCATAAAAGAAGGGCGCCCCGCTAAGAATGCTATCTTACCCATCCCATCAGTCTGGAAGTGTATTCTACATTATGGCCGCAGCTTTAGAGAAGATCGAAGATGTTCAGCTCGAGCATGGCGCTGAGGTTCTGCAGGCCGACTTCAAAACCAAGTCGGCTGAAATGCACGAAGCTCAGCTCATGACGTTGTCCGAGGCCAAGGGACTCCGGCAGACATTTACCGAAGACCGAAAGGTCATCTTCGTTATCGCCGCCGCACTTGTGGGTACAACTCCTGCCGAATCCTGCTGACCCATCAGAGTACAGCTTTTGTACTTGGAACTGACACGACGGTTGTCGGCTCGCTAGTCGGCAGTCAGTCTTTTTGTTATGTAATGGGCGATGGGTACAAGTCAGCGGGTAAATACGCTATCCCTCCGCGAACAAACACCATGTAGGTTGGAGTGAGCTCGCCTGACACCGCTTGCGCTGACGTGGACAGCTGGAGTGCGGTTGCTGCGCCTGCTCAAGTGGGAGGTCAATTCATCATGGCACCGATCGCCGACTACTTTGGTCGTCGCGCTGTGATCTTCGCTGCGATCTTCCTCATGATAATCGGGGTTACCATCGAACTGGTGGCCACCAATTGGAAAGTCTTCGCTGCGGCCAAGTTCATCCTAGCCCTTGTTGCGGGGATGATTCAGGCTACTGCTCCTATGTACATCTCGGAACTGGCCCCCCGTGGCGTACGAGGTGCAACTATCTCAGTCTTCTTGTTAATCGGTAAGCGCGCACTGACGAACGACGCTGATGTCAGGCAATCTCGGTGACATCGTATCGACGTTGTTGTGCTGGGGAGGTGCCAAGATCTGGCCCACTGCCTCGGACAAATGGGCGTACCGCATGCCGCTCCTCGTTTGCTTGATCTTACCCCTCATTATCGCCGTGATTCAATACTTCTTTGCATGCGAGTCCCCATCATGGCTCATCATGCACGGCAAGACTGAGCGAGCGAAGAAAACAATTGCATTCATGTACCCCAACCGTACGGATCAAGAGAGAGAGCTCATCTATGCGGAGATCGAGTACACTCTTGGAAAGGAAGCGGAGCAGCGGGAGCTGGTGCGTGTATCGCAGTAGGACAAGCAGGATCTTGCTCACCCAATGACAGATGAAACAAACTTCCTTTGCCGAGTGCTTCAAAGGAAAGGATCGCCGAAGGACGTTTTGCGCGTTCTTCCCTGCTATGACAGCGTCGCTGGCTGGCAACGTCTTAACAGGTCCGCAGAAGACTTATTTGTGAGTGATGTCTTGCAGAGAACACAGCTAATGACCAGCTTCACGCTCTCTGGTCAGAAGAATTCGCTTCTGTCGACGGTCATTGCCTTATCGCTCCAGACTTTCGCTATTCTATGGGTATTCTTGCTCATCGAGAGAAAATCCGTCGGGCGGAAGAGATTGCTGCTCTTCGGTCAATCAGGGCTGCTGCTAGCAATGGGTGAGTAACGATGAGGTACTCAGCTGACATATAGTCGGCATCGGCGCGACGGGACTCAAGTTTTCCAGTCCATACAACTCGCAAGCGGGGGCAATTATGCTTGGTTTCCTTTGCATTGGAGTGTTCAGCGTGACCATCGGACCCAACAACGTCGGTTGGACGTACATGGGCGAATCAGGCTCACTCCGTCTGAGAGCAAAGACGACGACGTTTGGCGCGATGGGCAACGGAATCGTCGGCGTGACCTACAACATCGCCATCTCTTACATGTTGACCAGCGGCAGTCTGGGTGTTGGCGGCTCGGCGTTATAGTGCGTCGTTTTGAGTGATCTTCTGCTGACTTGCAGCTTCGCCGGATTCGGTGTCTTTGACCTGATCATCACCTACTTCTTCATTCCCGATTACACTGGCAAGTCGTTCGCGCAAATTGACGAGCTCTTCGCAAGGGAGACCAGTGCGAGAAAGGTGAGTTTACCTAAATTGAACTCTGCTGACTTTACAGTTCCAAAGCACGGTGTGTACCGGCGAGTACGGCCGAGATATCCTGGTCGAAGATACTCCGATCGAAAACGAGAAGCAATAAGAAGCGACGCAGGACGAGAAAGTATCGTCTCTTGATAACTAGGCGGGCGCCAGCCCATCAGTGCAAGTACTGTATCCCAAAATACTCATAGTGTACAATGTTGTGGTTGACGGGTATTCAAGAGATTGGAATTGATAAACAGTGTTGTTGAGTCGCGAGGCTTCCGTGAACGGGGCTCGACTCGAAAACCTCCACTTGCATTTACTTTTGGTTTCATATATATGCAAACATACTCGAGGACGATACACCTTGTTTCGCGATACAGTATATCGACACTAGCTCGAGATGGGATACATCGCAGATCTCCTCGGTCTCTCCGCGGGATCGAGTTCTCGCTCTCCGCGCGATCGACCGCTGACTGCGTCGATCAGTATGACCCAAGATTCTGCGGTGTCTGCGGCTGGCAGAGTCATGTTGCCTCCTCCGCCGTTTCCCGAGCCTGTCGACCTCGCTCGCCCTGGCAAGGAAGTTCGCGGGGAGTTCGCGGTGATTGTTCCAGACAACGGCGCGCTAAAAGTGCAGTCCATCACCGTCGGCCTTCGAGTCATCAGCCGCCTTCATCTGGGAGCGGCAACGGGATGGAAGGAGCAGGTATCGTTTGATAGGGGTCTTCAGCTGAATAATGGTGTCGATGGTCTGATACTGAGAGACGGCGAAAATAAGTACGTCTTCGTCGCGATCGTCTTCCCAGTATACACTGAAGCTCTCCTCGTACTCTCTGCCAGATTCAACTTCTCCCTTGTTGTTCCCGACTACGTAGCTCCAAGCGGCAGCTGCACGCATGGCTCAGTCAATCATGAGATATATGGCTCGATCCAGGGATCGCAAAATAGAACCAAATCTCGCAGTACATCGAGATCGAGAACTGGTAAAGAACCAGCGCCCGCGGTCAAGACCAACACATTCGGCTCAGACTCACAGCCTACTGCACCCACTGCACATACCAGCTCTCTCATGTCTATTGTTTGGTCCGATTCGGCCGATGGAAGCGTGTGTCCGACATTGGCAGGCCGCGATGTACCTTGGCTTCAGCAAGATATCGGTATAGATCGACTGCCCATCAGCATCCTGTACAACCCAAGCTCGAGTCAAGGGCCAAACACCTTGGATGTCACTATGGATGGAGACGTGCTAGGGCTGGGTGTCTGGCGGTGCTCATATGTAGCACGGATAGTAAGTGTCTTTATCTTTTTCATGACTGTGATCGCTGATCATCCGTAGTGGACGATAGGCGGGCCGATATCGATCAGTGTTTCAGTGCCGTCGCCGGATCCCAAACTGAGCATCTACTTCGTCCGCGCATACTTGACTCAAACTACGAATATCACGTCAACCGAAGACGACATGCCCTCTGATGACACACGTCGATCTACGAAGCAGTCGTTCGACTTGTGGACCGTGGGCACTCAACCCAGTAATACAGATGACAGATCGACTCTCAATGTCGTCTACTCCCCGTCAACGTCAGCGTCGGCGTCCCCGACAGGGTTTGAGGCGCATGGTCACGGGAGACTGCCTGATCATGCAAAGATACTAGCGTCCACACTGCCTGGGTGGGTCTATTCGTTTGCTTGCGGGCGATTCTGGCTCTTGGCTGATTGTCTCCTAGCACCCGTACGCCAATCAGCGTCTCTCACACTCTTACAACGCAGGTGTGGTTCGCTATTCCGGGGGAGGACTGTCATGGGCGACCATTATCGGATGCTAACGTGTCAGGAGAGCTACGGGTCTTTAACGTGACCAAGGATGTCATTGTGCCTGACGTGAGCTGGTTCATCACCGAGTCGTACCACTTTGCTGATTGGACCAAGTGCTCGCTGATTCCCGAGATGTTGGAGCTACCAGCCTGTGCGTGTTATCCAGTTCTACCGCATGACGTTGCTTGATCGCTGATACAATGTGAACAGACGAGAACGCGAACGAGGTGACACCGAGTGCGACACTGAGCGCACAATGCGCTTGCGAGAGACCGATTCAGATAGGTGGACAATTGCACCCACCGACAGTCGAAGCAGCAGCGGAAAGCGATCAGAAAGCTCAGTACACCAGTGGCGCATGACCGCGCTAAGGAGCCAGATCCGAACTGCAGCAAGCCAGTGGAGGTGCCGACTGTCTGACAGTTTGTCTTCACGTTGAGACCCAAGAACTCCGTTCAATGTAGCCGCTTAAGACAGCGTCAGAGTGAGAGGAAACCGACTGGTTCATAATCCCCCTTATGTATTGCAGTAGTACAAGGGTATGATATATCTGGAAGAGCAAGACAGCTTTTTCAGAGCGCCTGCATCCTGTCACTATCCATCATTCCGTTGATTCAATTTCCCCAGAGCCATCAGGCTGATTGTCACTAGACTTGCCCATTGGATCCACCTTCGAAGCTGCCTGGACATCCCCTTGCGATGGTTGATTCACAACGTACACCGTTCCTCCAATGAGCCCCAATATACTAAAGGATCCACCAAACGCAATGATGAAGATCCATTGTCCCAGTCGGGGCAAGGCTCTGCATCCGGCATATGCCAGCGTCAGCAGACCTGAAAACCATGAATATCGAGCGAGCTTCCCTGAAGCTGACGAACTAGATGACGTTATGGTAAGTCAGCAAGCCGCGTTACTTCTGACAGTAGCACATACATTCGCGTTTCCCTGTTTGCGATCACGACAAGCAGTATGCCAGAGAAAAGTAAACACAATCCTGTGAAAAGAGGTGGCTTCGTCTCATCCCAGCTCGCCGGTCTGATCGCGAGCGATGCTGTCAGCTGCAGCGTAGTCACGAAGGTGCGGACGGACCCACAGCATCCACGGGAGGTTGTCCGGATTGGATAGCCAAGGATCGTCCTTCACGAAGTACCTCTCGTCCCCCATTGTATTCCGATTGAGGATTTGACTGTGAATATGAGAAGAAACGGCCTTTTGAAGAGAATGTGAAACAGACGATGCCGTGAGAATCACTCGGCAACTGTCGAGTGTTGTTGTCAAGATTGAGCTACACGGCGCCAATCGATTGTTGTTGGTGAAGATACTTTAATGAGTACCCCTCGATAACAACACGATAAGGACCACATGCATCCTACTGTACAATATTTCTGATTCAGCTGAGCGTCTCTATGATCCCATGTATCTGCGCCCTATGGGAGCTGACGGCCAAGTTGTCATCCATATACCGTATCACTGCGATAAAGCTCACAAACCCGTATAAGACCATCATGCTTAATTAGTGCCTGCTGAACTAGAGTAGACAGGTCACGGGGTGATAGCCGTTATGGCCGACGGTGGTGTGTGCGATGCATTGCCGGGTGCCACTCAGTACCTTTCAGAACAGTTGTCTTCTCACCATAGTCAGATCCATCTGCATCTTGGTGGTTGACAGCAGCCATGTCTAGCCTGATCCAGCGTATGAGCGACTCCGCTCTGGCGACCTACAAAAGCTTGACCCGCTCTACACGACAAGGCTTTGCCCTTCTTCGAGTGTACTACCGTCCGTTCCTCGTCCTGCAAGCGGGGTATTGGACCATATACGGTCTAGCCACCTGCCTTGCGCTTAGCTATCCTCACCTACGAGCTGCAGCACTGGCGCACGCTAACAAGGAGCTGGAAGACTATCAGCTTGGTCGCTCGGTCACAAAGGCGTACAAAGGCGGTAATATCCCGCGAGCAGCCCTCATGACATTTGGGATAAACCTCCTTGTCGGCGCATTCGGCACTATCACTCTACCATCATGCCTCATCCCCTTCGGCGGAATAGCCTTGGCCGCATACCGGTCGTATATATGGGGCCTCATATTCGCGCCCACTGAGCCTGCCTCAATCTCATTCCCTCATTTCGTCACGATGCTGGTGGAAGGTCAAGCGTATATCATCGCAGCACTAGGCAGCTGGCTGCAAGGCCGAGGGTTCTTCATCAACTTAGGGGACAAGAAGGGTGCCCATGTTGGCTGGCCGGGGTATGGAGAAGGATGGAGAGCGACGGTCAAGCTATATGCCCCCATCAGCGCCATACTGCTTGTCTCGGCCATCTGGGAAGCCTACGAGGTGATAATCTGGCCTGTGAAGAAGTAGCATTGATGTATAAAGATTCTTCGTGTTTGACCGCAGCGGAAGTGTTATACCAATATGCATTCCACTTCTCACCTGCAAGCGAATCTTGTATCGTGACGAGGCGTCTTGCTCTTTCACGATTTATGGCACACAATCTCACAGCGAGATTTACCCAGCGGATTCACGCCGACCCTCATAAGCTTAGCGTTGTTTTGCTCGGTCAGGGTAGCGAGTCCGGCGATGTCCACGCCAGGATCAAACGTTGGTCCGATAAGCGCAATCATCTCCATCATCTGCATCCTCGTTACATTCCATTGGTGTTAGACGAACCGTAAGCCTAGAGCGCCGTATCGATACTGACGCACTGCGCGTACAGTTCATAGTGATCGCATGCGGGCATATACGGCCAATCATGGATCAAATGGATTTCCCTTCGGCTTCTTCGGTGTTTACAGAGAGTGACCGTCGTGAGTTTCGGGATATCTTCAACTCTCCTACAAAACATCAAGCTCATACTCTGATCATCGTTAGGTCCCTTGGCAAAGTGAGTTCCAACCGGAGATGCATATACGGACATGTAGGATCTTGACACTACATCCGTCGCAGAGGTACGGCATGTGAGGGGTGCAAGTCAAGGAAAGTGGTCAGTCTGCTTTACCGTTACATCCATCCCGCTGGCTGCTGATCATGTTTGTTGGCATAGCGGTGCGGCGCAGAGAAGCCGTCATGTATGAACTGTCTGAAGCACGCCAGGAGGTGTGACTATCCTCAACCTAGTGAGATCACCTTGCAGTATCCGCTGCGTTTGCTAATCTAAGCGTCTTGTAGAGGTTCAAATTCACGCCCCTTTCCCCTCCGGCCCAACACCGAGCAGTCGACAATCGTCGACCGGCTTGAATGAACATCCGAAGTATGTACTTCTCACCCTCAGCTTCTTCGCTCGGATTGACATTTACTACCAGTAACGAGCACAGCCGTCAGCACGTTCATGAACAGCAACGGTATTCCCCCTATCCGCAATCAA
This sequence comes from Cryptococcus sp. GC_Crypt_5, assembly GCA_026538355.1. Taxonomy (NCBI): domain Eukaryota; kingdom Fungi; phylum Basidiomycota; class Tremellomycetes; order Tremellales; family Cryptococcaceae; genus Cryptococcus; species Cryptococcus sp. GC_Crypt_5. Next base: position 24,071 of record JALPBZ010000019.1, read on the forward strand.
ACGATCGGGCCAAGACACCATACCATGCACCGAGGACATTCCAGTCGTTCCAGCCTTCGGCCGGAGGAGGGCAGAGTGACCAGGAGATGCCGGCGCAGTGGGAAGAGCTTGATTTCTCATGGTTGCTTGATCTGCCCGACGTTGACCCGACAGCTCAAGAGGCAGAGCAAACATTTGATACGGCGATGCAGGAGCATTGGTGAGTTGTTACTTCCTCTAATTGCGCTGACCTGGTAGCTACTGGTTGTACTTTACCAATCAGCGGGCATCTGGTCTGGAGATGAACATTGGTCGATTCTATGAACGATTAGCAGATCCAAATCCAGCAGAAAGACCTCATCCTGCTATGCTCAACGCGATTGTGAATGCGCTCAGTCAAGGGGTTCTCGATTGCAACTGATTCAATACTCCCGCAGTACCTCGTCACATGCCAAGCATCGCCCATCGACCTTGTCCGTCAACGAGAGACGGTGTTCTTTGCCGAAGCCGAAGCTGCTCTGGATGGAGCCATCAAAGACATCGCAAGAGTCACAGCATGCCTGCTGGATCTCATGCGAGCAGCAACTCTTCTGACGCAATGGCTATGGTCGCAAGCGAGGGAAGGAGAGGTGAGCAGCTCGTCTTGTGACTGTGAGACTATCTGACGAGGTCCAAGGCGGTCATCATGACAGGAAAAGCGTGCCGGTGAGCTGGTTCATCGGGTGCTTCGCGATGATATTGATGTGAAGCAGACTCGCTATCAGTGGTGGTTTCGACCGGATCGCTTCGTCAAATACACTCCAACATCCTCGTCCACGTCCAGTGATCCGATCAAGAAGATCCCTCATAGCTCCCCCTCGCGACTTTGTCGAGCTTGCCGAACGGATATATGCCTTGTCAGTGCGGGAACAGGCCATTCGAGAATTGAGCACTGAAACGACTTGTAGCTGGTCTGTGTTTATGATAAACCTCTCTGGAGGCATCGCGAGTGGGATGCCCACTCATATCGATCCTGTGACCGTACGGACGCCATTGCCCAAACCGTGGAACGAGTATGGGGAGGTCAGTGAGAACAAAGTGTATAGCGAGTGGTACTGATGACCCCTCATAGGATGATCCAAAACCCGATACATTCCTAGCGGACTTATTCACGATATCGCCTGTATCTCCTATGCTGACAGACTTGTGAGTACACATAATCATCGTCGCTGATACCCAGTGCGTATATCATCCAATCGACGGTCCTTCTGCATTTTGCGGCATTGCGATCTCTAGCTATTGCGGATGGTCCGCGGGAGACCTTCTCGGTGGCCCCATCTCCGATGCCGGATGAGACCAGCCCGAGTGACACAACGTCGCTCGCGTCGTATCCAGCCACCACGACTACTGTGGGAACGTCCAGCAACGAATATGTCGAAAGTCTCGCGACTGCTGTTGAGCGATTCGTCTCTCAGCTGCCTGATCGGCTCAAATCAATGGAAGTGAACGGAGAGGGGAAGCCGGCATTCAGTCCTCAGTCAGCTACTATGGTGAGTCATACCTCTTGACATATCCTCAAAACTGATATTATCACCGCAGCACTTCCTCACCAACGCTACCAGGATGTACTTGGTCGATACCAATAGCTTGGACGAGCCCAATGACGCCGCATTGTATCATGTCAGGCGCATTGTGGATCTCGTGAGAATACTAAGTCCCGATGTAAGTCTCTTGCTAGGCCCGTACACTCGTCTGCTCACGCTGCGACTAGGATATCGCTTGTTTGAGCCTATTCATCTATGTGTGCGTACTTTAGTATGGTCGAAAAGGGATGAGGCTGACTTGACTGTGCGTAGCATCTGGGTGCTAGCTGCACAAATACTCTTGCGTGAGGTGAAACGACTCATGATGCAAGGAGAGAGTTTTGGTGAGTGAAAGCCTCACGTACGCGGTCAGTCATACTAACACCAATTCAGCCGCGATGACGCTGGAGGCGGATCTCAGCCACTTGGGCATGATTCTTGGTAATCTCGGGAAACAATATCGTTTAGTGTGAGTCATCCAAGCCGTATCATTGTGTACGCGTTGTACTGCTGACACGTTGCACATAGCTCGACAGAAGTGCGCGACTTTTACCAAGTTGTTGACCTCCCTGTAGCCGAGATGTTCTTCGACCGCCGTCTTTCAGCGCTGAACGGAGGCAGGAACGGCTCTTGAAGAAACGCAATCAATAGACATAAAAGACATTAGGCCAGACAATGACTCTGCTCTATGGATTGTCGTAACATACTTGTACATTGCAGAATGGTATAACCTCAACGACAGTAGCATGATCGAGCCCCTCTGACTCAGACTATAGACATTGGCACTTCCACAGCATCTCAAAACAACTTCCGTCCGTTGATGAGTCCAGGGTGGTATATGATGTAGATGACCAGAACAGTAAACTACGGTAGGGCATGATCAGCTCTGTGACCCACAGTGAGATCAAGTGAGAAATCGAAGATTGACGCACCATCAAAGAGGCATCCATGGCGATGAACGAGGTTTGGTCGTAGTATAAGCCTGTGGTTGCGCCCGTGGAGGACGTCTTAAAGGTCAACATCTCAATGGTACGATAGATGGATCTACGGAGAAGCATAAATCAGCGTTGTACTCAAAAGAGGATGTGGAGAGGAGGAGACGTACCTTGCAACGATGAGAACAGTCGACGCGAGCAGTGTCCATTCGCCCAGAATCACCCTTGTTCGACTGAGCTCTACCTCTTCGGTAACGCCGTGAGGTTCGGTTGCGATCTCGCCCTTTTCACTCTCAGCTCCCGAGACGGGGGAGGTTGGTGCTGGCGCCGCTTTGCGAGAACGACGACAGCATTTGGCCCAAGCGAGGAGGTCGTACTGCTTCGTGATCGCACGGTCGGACTTGTATCGCCACGCAAACTCGGCCAGCATGGAGACGAAACACATAGTGACGACGACTGAACGTTCTCCTTTTCAGCATGGAGCGATGTGGTGAGTACTGTAGTACGACAACTCACGCTGAGCAATGACGCCGACAGCCATGATGCGCAGACCCAACTTCATTCGCTTGTCAGTCTGCGCTGTTCCCGTCACACCTCCACCGATGCATTGTACAAACAAGCATAGGATGTCGGTGGCGGTGAACATCTTCGAGAAGGACGAGGCCGTGATGGAGCTGTACCTCTGGCTGTGTGGTTGTCAGCAATGTTCTCTTCACGAAATTGCGCACACCCAACTTACCTCGTCCTGCGCACGATTCTGTATGTGCCAGCTTTTGTCAGCTTCGCGGTTCAGTCACAGCTGACCAAGAGACGCTCGCCACTCACGCTCCGAGGGTGATATAGTTCGAGGCTGAGAAAAAGGTTGGGGCAATGACGATGCAAACGATCCTGATCACAGAGTTAGCGCGTCTCTCGATGCAGAGGTGCGTTGATACTCACTGCATGATGAACGCGTGCTTGTTGGTGATCCAACCACCGCCTTGAAGCGGGGACCACACGAGCGTCTTGTAACTCCAGTGACGTCCACCCCACTGAAACGCAAGTGAGTTAGCTGGAGCCCCGACTTCACGCCAAAAGCCAAAAGCCACTCACTCCGAGCGTTTCGACTGGTTCGAGGCATCGCAATGGTGAGTTTTGCTGTCGACAAAGGAGTCAGTGCACTCACGAGCTCCGCCCACTGCCAGCGTCATCAAGGCAGACCATCGGCGCCAGTAGATGGCGAACATGATGTGCAGAACTGAGAAACAGAAGTCAGTGCGAATTGCATTGAAGAAGACAAGCGTTTGAGCGTCTACTCACTCGTAAGGGCAGCGAAGAGGCCAAGGAAACTGCAGTCTGTGGTTAAACAACGCACTTGGAGGCTATCAAGGTTGATTGACCACTCACACACTGGTCGAAGTCCCATCGAGGGCATAGCCGTATTGGAAGTACTTGACGACGCCGCTCTCAAGGTTGACTGAGCCAACGACGGAATTATAGTTGGTAGCTGTGAAGCTTCTGTCAGCCACGCGAGAAATATTCGGCAGTCACATCACGTACAAGACATTGATAGTATACTGTGCACCTGTTCTTGGTTTGTGTGTCAGCGAGCGAGGATGTGGGAGAGTCTTGAGATGGTATGCATTCCACTTCATACAGGCGTATCAAGACGCACTTATATATGCATTGAGACTACCCCGCCCATTCTCACAGATAAGCAGAAGCAACACATGCGAAGAACGGTGCCACGACCGAAAAAAGCCAAGAGCGAGACCGAGAAATAGTGAAAGCAGTGTTGACGCCGAGACCGAAAGAGGCAACACCGAGAATTTAGGCTTGTCAAATGACAATAGCATGCATGCCTTATCCCCGATTTAAGCTTAATGACTTTCGGTCTTCGGCATGGCTGATCCAGCCCAAACTCAATGCGGATAAGCATGCGTTCGACCTAGTGGTAGCCTGGAGACTAGTAGTGGTCGAGTGTGCACGTCGGATGGCTTCGGATAATGAACAAGGCGGCGATGGTTTCCCTGATAACGCCCCGAGGCCGATTGCCAGGAGGCATACTCCAACTCTAGCAGAATCCGTAGCGCCCGACGGTATACGCTACCTGGCTAAAAGAGGCGGCAATGCAGTGCGACCGACGCCGAGGGGGAGCCCAGAAACACGAAAGAGAATGAAGAAAAGTTGGCTCGTCGATCGTGGCAAGATAAACTTTACCGGTACCACCCATTCTGCACCCAATGTAGATGTCTTGTCGCCGAGGGGTGACTTTTCGTTGATCGAGAGCCAGTCGCTCGTCCATTGAGTCGTCGTCGTGATTTGGTCAAGGTAAACCCGTAAGACCCGTGTATATTCGTTATGTGCCGCAGTACCCGTTGAGCATGGAAATGACTAAGAGTCACTATCAGCCCATACTGAACAAATCACGTGATCTCGGGTATTGTTATATCATCATGTCCGCGTCCGCCGAGCCCGACGCTGCTCATGTTCTCTTTCCCTTCATCGATAATCAGATTGATAGACATTGCTCGTCGTCAGGATGGCAAGTTCTTCCACGGACCCAGACCAGTTGGCGCAGGAACGTCGTGAGTGCAGTCGTACCGTTGCTCCTCGCGCCCATTGACACTCCATCATAGGACCGTTGGCGAGGTAGGCCGCTTGACCCTTCGGGTTAGACACTTGCCGACGCGACCTTACGTTGACTGGTATCTGCAGGAACTCGGCATGTGACGGATGCAAGTCGCGGAAGATAGTAAGCGCCCTTCGTTCCTCTTTTAGGTGTTGATCGCATGATAACGCAGGGACGTAGCGCTGCGGAGCAGAGAAACCGTCTTGCTTCAACTGCTTAAATCATGAGCGTCCATGCGAGTATCCCAAGCGCAGTGAGTATCACTCATTGTGTGATTACACCTCTCGCTTACCAAACGCTCTTGATGAAGAGTCGCAATACCATTCAGCAGCTCCATCCGAAAGATCGGGGTCGTTGCAGGATGGCGCAGCAGAGTCGTCCAGGTGCGCAAATACGGCTGTCATCACGAGTCATTGATTCAGCTCACATCCTTCCATGCTTCAAGGCCAAGACAGCCCTCTTCGACCCCCCATCATCGCTACACTCCATACACGGTTCCTGACTCGTACGCGTCTACGCTGTCCCGCCCTATCCAGTCGTTCCAGCCTTCCGCCGGCCACGATAGCGAGCAACAGCAGCCTGCAGCATGGGACGAGTTGGACTTTTCGTGGTTGCTTGATATACCAGAAGAGGATGATGGAACGACACCTCCACAGCCAGAATTCGATGAGCAGACGCAGCAGCATTGGTGAGTCATGCCAGCGAAGAATCGTTATAACGCTGACTGGTGGCGCTTGAAGCTTCTGGCTGTATTTCACGAATCAATACGGCTCGGGGCTGGAGATGAACATTGCTCGCTTTTACGAGAGACTTGCAGCGGAGGACATATCTGACAGACCTCATCCAGCTTTGCTGAACGCTATGGTGAATGCACATTGCTCTGGATACATGATTCGCAAGCTGATAAGCATATCTGCAGTACCTGATCATATGCCGAGCATCACCCATCGAATTCGTTCGACAGCGCGAAGACATATTCTTCGCCGCGGCGGAGACAGCACTGGACCTCGCCGTCAAAGAGATCACCACCATCGGGCGGAACACGCTTGACTTGATGCGTGCAACTACTTTGCTGGCTGAGTGGTTATGGGCACAAGGGCGCGAAGGCGAGGTGAGTGCTCTTCGTCTTCGTGAGAACGATGGATTGACTGTTGCAGGCCGTCGTGATGACTGCAAAAGCTTGTCGGTAAGTTTCGAAGTGTCTACCCTGGATTTTGCTGATTCACTTCCATTAGGTTCGCTGTCGCTGCGTGTTACGACCAGATCGCATCGTCAACCACTCTGGACGTACGGAAGCCACCAGCCTTGGTTAGGGGAAGAAGAGCTATAGGTCCGCCGCCGCGGGACTTTGTCGAGCTTGCAGAGCGGATATACGGTTTGTGAGTGTCCTGCTGCTTTCGTATGACCAAGCTTATGCTTCTGCAGCTGGTCTGTCGTTATGCTAGACCTATCTGCAGCGATTGCTAGTGGTATGCCAGCGCATATCAATATGGAAACGGTCAAATGTCCTTTGCCGAAGCCTTGGGGCGAGTACGGAGAGGTGCGCTGCGTCTCGATCGTTAAGAGGGCAGAGGCTAATTCCGTCCTAACAGCCTGATCCCAGGCCGGATCGGTACTTGATAGACATGTTCTCGCCTGACGATGGTTCACAAGAAGTGCAGACTGACTTGTGAGTCGATACATTTAGATCATTATCGCTAATCGTGCAGCGGGTATATCATACAGTCGACCGTGCTGTTGCACTTTGCAGCTTTGCAAGCTATGACGATCTTCAATGGTCCCGCGCATTGTTTCACTGGCACGCCAATCCCAATTGCAACGCCGACAGCATCACCTTCTTCAGCCATTCCCGATTCGAACACATCGCTAAGCGGGGCAGTGGAGCGACTGGCGAAGCGACTTCCAGTCCATATGAAGTCCGTCGATCCAACAAGTAGTAATCCAGCCATATCGCCTACCGCCGCGACCATAGTGCGTACCTAATCTCCTTGGCAGGCAGTGATCGAGAACTGATACGCTTCACCTCCAAGCACTTCCTCATTACCGCGACATGGATGTATCTGGGCGACTGCAATACTCTAGACGGCCGCAACGATGCTACAATGTATCATGTTCGCCGCATAGTCGATCTCGTGCGGATGCTCGGACCGAATGTGGGTGTGGAGTCATTTGTGATCGATATGGTATCTGACGAGCGACTTCAGGAAATCGCATCAATGAGCTTGTTCATCTACGTGTGAGTCGTATTGAGCTCCAATCGAATTTGCCGCTAATCCGTACGAAAGCCTCTGGGTCTTGGCCGGGAACCTGCTGATTCGAGAGATGAAGCGATTGACAAGCCTAGGTGAAGGCTTCGGTGTGTAGCTGCCACATCTAGTTGAATTTACTGCGCTGACACCAGATCGCAATAGCCGCTGTGCCCTTGATCGCCGACATCAAATTCCTGAGCGAAGTCCTGGCTATCGTAGGCCAACGATCGCCTCTAGTGTAAGTCGACACTGTGTCATACATGTTACTCAAGAACTGACGTACCCCGACCCTGTAGAGCGATGGAAATCCGTGATTTACATGCTATACTAAGTATGTCTTCGATGTGGGGAACGCCTCCTGGTGAGAACGCCGAGGCTGCCGAGGGCTCTCATTCTGTTCGCTCGGAAACGATAGATACTTTGGTACCGGACTTTCCGCCTATAGGTCATGGGGATGATCTAGGATAGATCCTGGCATGCGATGCGTATCGTTGATTCATACAGGACTTCATCTTTGACCATACCACTGCGATACATTTTTCTACCCTATCTCATCGAGAATACACACATGTCTCAGAACAGCGCGCGACCATCAATCAAACCTGGGTTCACTACGATATACACAACGAGAAGGACGAGCTGTGATCGGTCGGTCACCGAGTCAGCGAGTCCTTTGGGTGCGGATTGGTATACCACTTACCATGAGAGAAGCATCCATCGCGATGAACAAATACTGGTTGGCATATGCTCCGGAGGTTGACGAGGTGAAATCGAGCAGTTCATCACACCGGAAAAGGGATCTATCGCTCGTACTATCAGCTTCAGACTCACAACAGGGCATGACTCCGATCAACTCACCTGGCCAAGATGAGGATGGTGGAGAACAGCAGAGCTGATTCGGCTAGGATGATTCGACGTCGACTGCGTTCGGGCTGCTCAGGCGCGGTCCACTGGCCGACTTCCTTCGTGGATGTCATAGGAGGTGTAGCTTGCGCTTTCTCTTCTGTGGATATAGCAACATCGGCTGAGGCGTCGGGTCGTTTCTTGTTCTTTCGACATTGGCAGCATGAAGCGCATGAGAAGAGTCGAGTCCAGCGCAAGAGGTCGTATTGTTTGCTGCAAGGCTTATCGAGCGCATACCGCCAAGCAAACTCCGCGAACATGATGCAGAAGATGGCCGTTACGACTACTACTCAAGCGTTGGTGGTCAGCCTGACCTAGCTTGAGATAAAGTGAATTATGGACGGAGGGTACACGCTAAGCGCACCTTGTGCGATGACTCCTATGGCCATGATGTGAAGACCTGACCGCATGGTCTTATCGTCGTTGGCGGTACCCACGATCCCGCCGCCGATGCACTGGATCAAAAGACAGAGAAAGTCGGTGAAGGTAAATAGCACGGAGAACGATCTCGGCGTGATAGAGCTGTACTTTGACCTGTGTAATACCGAAGATGAGTACTCGAGCTATGAAGGATGCTGAGAGCGATGCTGACCTACCCGGTAGCTTTGACAAGGCTGTACACAATACACTGTCACTTCATGTTACGGTTAAAAGCTGCGCGGCAGACTCACGCGCCGAGGAAGATGTAGTTCGCAGCGGAAAAGAACGTCGGCGAGATGATCAAGCATACGATCCTACGATAGCCCGACAGAGGCGATCAGCTGCAGATAGGTGAGCTGACGACGGCGGGCTTACTGCATGATGTACCCATTCTCGTTTGAGGTCCAATTTCCCCCGTCGGTCGGATCCCAGACTGTCGTCTGGTAGCTCCAGTATCGACCGCCCCACTGCGTACCACTATCAGTCAATCTTTCTTGTGAGACTACTGGTGTACTCGTACTCACTCCTGTGGCCTCGACTGAATGCATGTGTGACAAAGCGTGATCAGCCACAAAAACTCCTGCAATGAGAGTGTCCAAATCACTCACGCGCGCCTCCCAAGCACAGCGTGAACAGAGTCCACCACCGTCGCCAGTACACTCCAAGGAGGACGTGCAGGACTATCAACGCAGTATAAGCTCCATGCTGTGTGTTGCAATTAGGCTTATACAATCGTGACTCACTTGTGACGGCACAGAACAGTCCCAGGAAGCTGTGAGATCACGACCGGCTTGTGAGCGCGGCGCTCGCCCGTGTCAAAAGCTGAGTGCACATACACTTTGGTCGCTGAGCCGTTCAGGAGATAGCCGTAATCTGGGTATCCCACTTGTCCCGTAGAGGGATTGATAGAGCCAACGACGTTGTTGCATGTGTCGTCGGTACCTATACCAGTCAAGGTACCGGAGTCAGCGAGATGTGCCACAATCGAGGTAGATATGACCGAGTTGAATCCACGTACAAGTGGTCATTGTTGTGATGCGGTCTGAGGTTCAAGGGTGTGAGTTGCAGGGTGCTGTAGCGGTCGAGTGCGGGTCAATGGATAGCACTAGACACCTCTATCTGCTGGCAAAGCATCCTGCTGTCTGATTCCCATCAGAATATATACCATATCATTTGAACGGACTTGACGAATTGCTGTGACGGTTATTCGGCCATAATTCGGTCATGGTCGGTCACCAGCCGGTCGGTCACCTTTCCTAATATCATCGATAACCGAAAAGCGATACGCTCTATCTACTGCTCCCCCCTTCTTGCGCTACGATGCATCTGAACCACGGCGTATCGTCATGAGTGCACCGCTCTCCCCTCTCGGCCATGAGAAGATCTACGGCTTATCTTGGCCTGAGAAGTCAGGTATTCATCGTCCACACAGATATGACAGACAGATGGATCGCCGTAGCCACGGAACGGCCTGCTATAGCCGAGTCTCCGCAGACCTGCCTGAACTGTCATTGCATGGATGTCGGGCAGCCCAAGCAAGGACAACGATCATCAGGCGCGATGGTGGGGCGTAATCGAAATCGAAATTGTCTCTACAAGTGCTGCATGCAGTCTAAGTGATTATATACATGAATAGTATGCTCGATCAATCATGTGCTCGCAAATTGCTCTATGAGTAAACTCGGACGATGCGGCACTAGTCGGCGCCAAAGTGCGTAGCACAGTATGGAGATCGCTGGCGAACGATAGATCCTTTCTTGTACAAGTACCAAGGAATCGGGACGAGGAGGAGCGATACCATCGATAGCAGAAAGAGCGCCCATTGATTCCCCAATCCGACGAACATCTGCCTCGCGACTGAAATGCAGTCAGTGAATGTATTGAGCAAGGTCTTTCTCGACCTGGAACGTATGTACTTACAGAGTGGAAATATAGCGCCGATCTGGTGAGGGGTATTATCAGTTTTGCTGATCAACGTTGCATAGCCAATCAACGACATACGATGTTTCGCACGAAAGTGGTGCCTGCCAACGAAGACGCGCTGTAATGCCCATAACCATCTACGACATAGTTGAGGATCGCCGCGATGATCACGTAGCTGCACGCGTGCAGTCGTCAGCGGCTCTTCAAATGGTGATACAGAGTCATACAGAACCACTCACAAGCCAAAGCCGAACATGGCAAATCCAATCAGAGGGGCTATCCATGGCAAGTAGCTATACGATGTCCATGCGGCCACCATGAGACCGGCAGGAATGAACGGTGTGGCCCAGAGAGCGCTCCACCATCTCGCTTCGGGGTTGGACTTGCCAATTCGCCTGCATTCTTTATGGTATCGCGCTTCTTGGAGAGGCGCCAGGGCGAATCCGATCAAGGCCCCGACAACATATGCGCCGAAAGTGAGGTTGATCACGCCCGAGCTTCTTTATCAGCTGATGGACCTAAGTGATGTGACTCACTGAGACCAGTTGTGTCCTCCGTTACCAGGTCCAAAAACTAGGCCGAACGCTTCATTGCTCAGGAAGATCATCCCGAACGCGAACCCGTTGATCCCGGCGCATAGGTACGTGATGGGCTCAGTGAAGAGGAATTTGAAAGGACGGAAAATGGTGACCTTGTACAAATGTCGCGGGTCATTCTTGACCAGCTCATGCTCCGCATAGAACGCTTGTCCGGTCTGCTCCCGAAGCATCTTCGATTTGCGTGATAACAGGATCGTATCTCGAGTTTCGGGCATGCAGAAGAAGATGACAACGAGGAAGAAGCCAAATATGATGAGCTGATTGATGGCCAGTCAGTACCGCCACAATAAGTCACATGGTCCACCTACATATGCCCAGAAGAGCCATCGCCATCCTTGCTCCTGCGCCAAGAAGCCTGACAGGACGTTACCGAGGGGTGGACTGGGTCATTTTAGCTCCAGTCCACACATACAGTTAAGATTGCTCACCCGTCCGTACTGCTCAAGGCGTATATGGCGACGGCAAGACCACCTATTGTCGTATCAGCACCAACCTACCCTTGCGGTGACGGTAACCACCGGACTCACCTTCATCTATCCCAAATAGATCATGAACGACTCCTCCAGTATTGGCTAACGGAGTTCTGGCGATTCAGCCCTTGATCGACGGTTAGCCAACTCACGATCCCGCGAAACCCTGGATGAAACGGCAAACAAGGATCGTTGCGAGGTTTTGTGCTAGGGCAAGCTGTTCGAGCTCGAGTCAGTGGATAGCCGGTGCCGAGCTCGATTCCACACTTACTGGGAGTTGGAAAAGAGTGAATATCGTCCACGAGACCAGATAGACGGGACGTCTGCCAAAGTATTCGGAAAGTGGGGCGAGAAGCATCGGGCCTGTAATGTAAGCGATATGTAAGGCAATCCTACCCACCGAAGGCGAATCCGAGCTACGATGTGTCAGTTGGGGTACGCGCAAACAATCATAGGACTTACAATGTACAAGCTCAATCCCAAGGTCCCGACTTCCGGACCGAAGCCAAACTCTTCCTGCATCTGCTCTACACCGGTACTATAGCCTGAAACACATATGCAGACCTGCACATCGTCAGCTTCGGTCCTGGCTCGCGAAACGAACTACAAGACCCACCAAGTTGTTCAGAAGAGACGCAAGGCCGACGATAGCGTAGCGCTTCCACTTGGGCCAACTCCGAGGGTTCTGCGGATCACCGCGAATACTTCGAATGAGAAGGTTACCAGTCTCATCCTTCTTCCACACGTATGCGTGAGATTTGGCTAGAACCTCCTCCAGCTCCTGAGTGAACCCTAGTCCATGTTGATATTCAAGTTGAGACGCTTCGAGCTTCTCAGCTGTCTGGCGTTGTGCTTCGTCCGCTTGTTTCGGAGCACTGGTTCTAGGCGCACCGCCCGTGAGAGGATCGTAGTCTACCGCAGTGGGCGTTTGACTCGAGGTGGAGTGTCTCGTCATGGTCAACAATCATGCGTTCAACACAAGAAGAGCATTGACAAGAAATTGCATTCGACTTGGCTCCATCTTCGTTCATGACTCAGTAACTCTGCCAGTGGGTGCTCGTAGTAGCTTGTTAATCAGCTATTTCGAGACAGACATAATCTGCCTTGCCCAATGACGTCGTCCATCTTGATGCATGAATACGGTTAGTAGCTCGTGGCCAAAAGCCGTGATTCCAGCTAAGCGTACCCCTCGGAGTAATTTACTCCGTACGAGATCCGTCGTACGGCCGTCCACATGGCCGACCCCAAGGTGGTCCGTTACGAAGCTGGGTCTCGCTTAAACAGAAACAGTCGAGAACCGGCGCGCACGAATGCCATGCGTGCTATTGCAGTACAAGTACCCGAGTAGATGATCTGCACCGAGAGATGTGTCCACGATATATTCTCGTACGTGATGACGCCTTTGGAAAGAATACTGTGACTCTCTATCGCATTGCAACTGTCTTCATAGTCATGTCTTCACCTTGCGTCGATCATACGTCTGTACAACTATGATCGGAAATGATGCACAATGACCTCCCGCCGAGACGCTTCGACCTCGACGCAGGCTACGAGAGTCGCATCCCCACCTCCTCAATCACCTGTACGACCACGGAGTCGGTTCCTTCTTCGAGAAGACTATCGCGCGCGCTTACCTCCCGTCATCTCTCGCTTTCTGGGCTATCGACCACCAGGCTCAGCCCCGCCTTATGACCCCCTACCTTTTCCACCATTTACCTGGCTGAGCAAGGTTCCGCTGAAATACGAAGTATGGGTATTCGCATTTATCGGTTCATTCGTCTCTATCCTCCTGGTAGAATCTATCTCAGCCACCAGTACCGCTTTTCGCGATGTCTATAAATCTCCGCTGGTCATCACCAGTTTCGGCGCCGCGGCCGTCCTCCTATATGCCGTAGCGCAATCACCGCTCGCCCAACCCCGGAACCTGATACTAGGTAATCTCGTCGGCGCCATTATCGGTACAACCATCACACGGCTCTTTGTGAGAGATGAGAACTATGAGGGACATCTCGACAACACGACGTTTCATAGTTTGACATTCGTCAATAGTGCTCTGGTAGTAGCAGTCACTATCTTGATCACGTTGATGCTGGGGATTGTACACCCTCCGTAAGTCTTCGCCTTGAGACTCAGGAATCTGATGTCATAGAGCCGGCGCAACCGCTCTTGCCGCAGCGACCGATACGCAAATCATCGAGATGTCCTGGAACTACATTCCATTCGTTCTCGCATCCTCCTTCCTCACACTCGCATGGGCATTGATAATCAACAATCTGGGCCGAAGACGATATCCACTATATTGGTGGTCTCCACATCGCACATTCGTCATTGAAGAAGCGGGCAGATCCGAGGAGACAGAGGGCACGGCATTGAGGAAATTGGAAGAAGGGCCACTTCGCGTTGCCGAAGACGGAGGGAGAACGACGGAAGCCCTTCTAGAGGAGAGGATGGAGCGCCAGGAACGACGTTGCAAGCAGCGTGCCGAAACGTCAGTTCCTGCCAGATCCATACTCAACGAATGACAAGAACCGTTTGAACGGCCTCCTGATACCAAAAGGGACTGAGATCAGCTTCCCGCCCGCTCACCTTGATCAACCGACTCGAATCAGCATGGGCCCCTGCTGCAGACCAGCTCCTTCCTGAGCGATGGCTTGAACCAGGTCGGATTCCTGATGGGAATAGAGAGCTGCCGGCAGGGTACGAGCACATCTTCACGTTCATCACCGGCACGCGCGCGTGTCTCGGTATGAAGTTCGGTGAGCCATGTTGATCCGTACTATCACTAGCCTGGACACAGGCTGAAAAGGATTGGCTTAGCAGTCATCGAAATGCGCGTTCTCCTCTCGACGGTAATTGCCAACTTCCGCTTCACGTTCTACGGCGATCGGCCGCTCGATATCGTATCCCCAGCTCATATCATGATTCGAGCGCAGGACCAGAGCAGGGGCATCTTCGGAGTTCCGCTAATGGTCAGTCGGGTGAACGACGCCTGATCAGGCTTCTCGTATCACAGCAAATATATACATAGAATGAACTGTCTGCTGAAAATATCAGCTTTGCCGCTCTCCACAGCGAAGGATGTGAAGCTTACCTAGAAAATGACATCGTCGTCCTTGCCATCATCAAGCATATCCTTGCCACCCGCGTCTCCACCTCCGATACCGTCGTCCGCATGCGTCTGCCCTCCCTCGCCCTCGAAGTCAGCATTGACCGTCTTCCTCTGCGCGTCCGAGCGCTCGGCATCACGCTTCTTCTTTCCTTGAACCTTCTTGAGTCGGAAGAACTCCTCACTACGGACACACAAGCGTCAGTGGGGTCTATCAGGAGACAATGTCTCATAAATGACATACCGGTCCATCTCGTCCAGCTCTGAATTGATGTATTTGATCGTGTTGTCGAGACGCGGGATGATGACGTGCTCGATTGCATTGACACGTCGATTGGTAGCCCGGATGACCTCGTCAAGGATGGTGAATGCGGTCTGAGCAAAGTGGTAAGCCAAACTAGTCACACTCCTTATTGTGAGAAGCCATGTCGGTACGCACCTGGAGCGAAGCCAGCTCCACCAACGTTCCCACAGCTTTCACGTATGTGTCACGACACTTCTGGATCTGCTGACCACCTCTACTCAAGCCGGTGAGATTGAAGTCTGATCCGCACCGAGGTGTAAGCTTGAGTAGGTGGGAGATATTGGTACATGCGATTACTCACCACTCGCGTCTTTTGCCTTCACGCCATCGAAAGCTGGGAGGACGACACCGCTGACATTCTCTTGTCTGGCCTTCACGGTGTAGCTCGCCTTTCGGACGGACTCCTGCACTTGGTATCCTATGTCTCCGGCAGTGTAAGTGACTTCGGCGAGCGAGAACGAGGCGAGTTGCAGTACTCGTCCCATCAGTCGTTTGGCCTATAACGAGCAGTCAGTATCCGGCCCGAATCAAGGAGGAAGACAAGTCACCCACCTCGTCAACTTTGCGCAGGATGGTGCGGAATCGGGTAGTGAGAGCATCACGCTTCTTAGCCAGAAGTGAGTGACCTGTTTGAGCACCCTTCAGACGACCCTTTGTCAAAGTGAGGTTCATCCGCGTCGGACTGGTGGTTCAAGGAGATTAGCTATGCGTGATCATGATCACTGCGCGCATGCTCAACATGCTTGCGTGTATGGACGCACTCACAAGATTGACTCTCTGGGGCCTGTTCCTGACATCTTGCTTGAGAATAGTGTAAGTCGAGATGGAGGATGGTATGGAAAGGAGAAGAGGGTTAATGGGGATAGGTGATAATGCAGAGTGAATTGATGACGAGCGAGATGGGAGATAAGTTGAACCGGATTCAGAATTATGGTACATACAGATTTCATTGACATTTTGTATATACACCACTGCCATCCAATTGAATAACCCCATGCATCCAGCTCGGAGCGATGAGAAGCGACGAAGAAGATGACGAGGAAGAGTACTATGACGAGAACGAGGAGGAGGAGGTGAGTTGTGCATGTACTAGACATGCAATATGGAGGTCATCACGTCGCTAATGAAATTCACCTAGGACGAGGGCTTGGACGTGAATGGGAGTGGAATCAACGGTGAAGCGGAGGACGACGAGAACGATGAAGCAATGGAGTGGGTCCCAATGATCAGCATCTCTTGTATTTAATGGCTGATGGTGTACTGATGTGGTCGCAGAGACGGGTCAGACGAAGATGGTTCAGAAGAAGAGGATGGTGAAGGAGACGAAGACGAAGAAGGGGATGAAGACGAGGACGAGGATGCCGAGATTGACCCGGATGCTGAGGAGGAGGACGAAGAAGACAATGAGGATGACGACGACGATGACGAAGAGGATAATGATGAGGATGAAGGGGAAGGCGAGGGCGAGGGCGAGGGCGAAGATGTTGATATGACAATCATGGGCGAAGGGGATGAAGCTGGTGAGTAGCGACTCCTTTGCCCCTTTCCTGCTCAACTTGTACTCCTCGTTCTTACTTGTATCGTACCGCAGCCTCGTCACATCCCTCACAACGATCGAAGAGGGACAAGGCGGGATCACCAGCCGACCTCCCACCGCCTCCACATCTCATCCGACGATCACTGTTCACTCCAGCAATTACCACTGCCCCCTCGTCACTATCCATCGAAGCCATTGTCGGTATCCCTCTCCCTTCCCCCGTTCACTCGCTGGCAAGTACATCATGTATGTCCTACCTCTTGGCCGGATCGCAGGACGGTTATGTCCGCGCATACGATTTCTGGAGCAGCGTTAATGGCGGTCAGATGATGACTGCTCAACAGAGAAGCGTGGTCGGATTGGGGGAGACAGTCAGTAAAGCCGGCGTAGGGAAAGGCTGGTGGTCCAACGAGGTCGACATCATTTCGGGTGCAAGTACAGGGAAAGCAGAACCTGTCTACAGTATGGCATGCGAGAGCGACGGTCTCTGGGCATTGACCGGCACGCAGGTGAGCTCAGCAGTCATACCTGCGAGGTCAACTGGTCACTCTGATAGACAACAGCTAACACTTCCCTCCGTAGTCCGGCCCAATCAACCTCTACACTCTTCGCCATTCACCAGGGCATTTAGTCCACTCACTGAAAGGTCACACAAATGTGGTATCTTGCATGGCATTATTACCGAGCGAGAAGGGACTCTTGAGCGGATCCTGGGACGGGACAGTCCGGGTGAGTGGCTCTCGTCTCTTGGCCCATGACAATGCATGAGAACTGTTGCTCATACTTGCTGTTGTCATGATAGGAATGGGATCTCAACACTGGCCAAACGGTACGCACATACCCGACACACGGCGCGCAACTATCTTCTGTATCCCTACGACCATTCGGACACCCGCCATCACCTTCGCCTTCACCACGACCTGCCCGAGTGGATGAAGACGGAGAGGAGAATGACCAGATGCAGGTGTCCGTGTCCATGGGAGCAGACTTCTTCGAGAAAAGAAGTTCCTCGCCGAAGGATGCGTCACCCGATCGCGATGCGGCTTTGGCAGAGGGGAGCTCAAGCGCCAAGCCGGCTACCGAGCTGCAGGGTGATGACGCAGTGATAGCAGATGGCGATGTCGAGATGGCCGATATAAATGCCGATCTCGACGTCAAGGGTGAAGGAGAAACAGCTGCTGCTACTCCTGCATCCCTCGATTCTCTGTTCGGCGATGACGACGATGCAGAGGGCGAGACTGCCCCGCCGTCGAAGAACGTGACTACGACCGCGACTCCGGTGAACCATCCACCCTCTTCGCCCTTTGGCTCCGGCTCAAAACCACTCGGCCTCGCACTCCCTGGTCAAGTGAAGAGTTCCGCTGCCCCCACGGCGTCAGGTCAAGCTACACCCACCGGTCAACCGACGCCCTCGTCATCCTCCGCACCGCTCTTCACCCCCCAGACCGCTGGAGCAGGCCCATCGCGGCTAACGCATACGGGCGGCGCAGCAGCGCATATACCGCCGCTGAGCTCGACGTCGTACAAGTCTTTCTCGGAAGATGTGCTTCTGACCAGCTCGATGGATGGTCAGGTGGTCCTGATAGATCGGAGAGTGCCGTCCTCTGAAGGATCAGGTATAGGCGTAGGCAGATTGTTAGCGGGAGACAGAGCGCCTCCGTGGTGTATGTCCGTAAGTGCCAAATCCATCCTGACCTTCCTCAGACAGTTTTTACTTCTGGGATCTCACCACGATATTGCGAGCTGATATACGTAATCCTAGGCTTGCTGGTCAGGGGACGGTACACAGGTACTTGCCGGGAGGAGAAACGGTACAATTGACGTATGGGACGTACGGAAATCCTCGTCTTCCACAGCGCCAAACCTATTGCGGACATTACGGACTCCTGCTGAATCGGGTCCCATAAGCTGTCTAGTAGCATTCCCCGACGGGCGGCATATCGCTTCGTGAGTGTGCTCTCTGCATCGTCGCGCAGCCTCGAATGATCGCTGATCCTGACTTGGTATTTTAGTGCCTCGCAGGATAATGTCAGATTGTGGAACACATCGGAATACCTTGATTCTGCAGACGAGACATCGATGAAGAAGAGTCGATCTCGACCGCCATTCAAGATCATCGCAGGACATCACGGAGGGACCATATCATCTATGGGTACGTCGCGAGTTCCGTCGTTTCGTCATGTCTGTCCGGACCTCAAGGCCAGGAAGTAAGCGCTGATTTCCCTTTCGTCTTTGAACGCAGTCGTCGACCCCACGAGCAGATTCTTGATCACTGCTAGTGGCGATCGTGGCTGGCAAGGGGAAAGCACCAAAGTCGTCCTCATCCACGAAGTCAAATGGTGATCGTCCGTCACCTCATCATGCTGATTAATCACACCCATACTTGTCAACCATATTTCGGAGAACTATTATGTTCAGCACTTTGTCTTTTGATTGTTGGTAGGGATAACAGCGTCGTTTATTTGTACAAGCATGAGGTACATCACGCATTGATCTTTACGTCGTCTTTGATCCTTGCTTATGATCAGATCTCTCTTCTGCGCTCTGCCGGCTTACATTCTTCCGTCCACATGCTTACTACATCCCACGACTTGGTGGCACTGGTCAGCCAATTTAGATGAAACCCTGTGACAGCATATAGTCAGCCATTGTACCCTCAACAATCAAACGAACCCTCAATGACGTCGTACTCACCGAATCATGCAACATGCGCGTGATGCGTTCCTCCTCCTTCTCCCGCGGCTCAAGCAACATACTGAGTTCCCACAGATCCTGGCCTTTCTCCACTTCCTCAAATTCCGACTCTATGAAATCCCAGACGGGCGCACACCGAGCGAGGTTGTACGGCTGAGACTGATACTGGCTTATATCGCGCAGGATCTCGGCGTTCAGCGCGCGCTTGAAGAAGTTGATCAATGGTACGGCGGGAATAGGCGGTGCTGGTGATGACGATCCGTTGGTGGTGTTGGTGTTCGAGGCGGAGGCGGCGATGGTGGATAGACCGTTTGCTGATGTGGAGGTTGATAAGGGTGATGGCCGATTTGCGATTGAGGCGAGCGAAGAGGACGAGGTGGAGTTGGGCATTCCGTTCTGGCCTTGAGCGTAATTGTTCAATGCGCCAGGTTGGATGATATCCTTGTTCCCATCTTGGATGAACGTCAATGCGGACAAGTAGAACCCTGCATCGACAAGATATCAGCTTGATATGACTAACTTGGGCGCAGTAGTGACGCAGTGACTTGGAACTCACCGAAGAAGGGCACACAAGGGGGATTGACAGTCTTCAGCATGTCCCTGTAGTTCGAAAAGTTCTTGGAGGTATCCAGCGATCTATCCAGTTCCGCTTTGAGTTGCTGCGTCTTCTGGCTGAGCAGTTCTTTAGTCCGCTTCAGTCGAGTGATAGGAGCTGAATTGAGACCAGCGACGATGCCCGCCATGCCGGAGAAGTTGTTCAGGTTCCGGCATTCCTGCAGCGTAATCAGAGTCAGCGCCGCATCCTAAATAGGCATAACGTGTGTCAAGGAGAGCTACTACGCAACTCACCGCAGCAACCTGAATCATCAACTTCATAGTATTTGCCCTTATCCTCGGATCTTTACTACCGAGGATATGCAACGACACCCAGCCCGCCAATCTATTGGCGGTATTGATGACTCTGCGGACATTGGGAGCTACCGTATCGTCGCTGGTTATATGCCGCGTTAGGCATTCCGACGGGCGGATCTTAGCGAAGTTGGTGAATTCCAATATGGTCAGCTGCCGCGCGATCTCGAGGGGCGCAATGTCGACCAAGCGCATAGCTCGGCCAGCGACGCGGGGTACGAGTGGAGCAGGCGGGGACAGGAGGCCTGTTTGGCCGCGTCGTATATGTAGGTCCGGCTCGCCTTGGCGCTGTAGTTGATCCAAGCTGTCAGCGAGGATGGTAAGAGATCCAGTCCGCAGCGACTCACTCGCTTAGCGACGAGCGTCAAGAGCTGCTTGCTCATCAACTCGCTCCCATTCGCTATCAGCGTAGTATTGGCAAACCGCTCAATACGATCCAGAACGCCAACGTCAGATTGCGCGACATAATGCTTCTCCAGCCATGTTCGCAGAGCATTGGCGACGCGCAGTCGGATCAAAGCCTGTTTCTTGACTTTCCATTCCTGTAATTGATCAGGATTTACCCCATCTGGCTCGGGGAGGTTGTAGCGGTCTATGAGATGCTCGAACAGCTCGTCGCCCTGGGTGAACGAGCGGAAAGTGAGCAGAAAGGCTTGAAAGAACGGTGTGTCTAAGGATCTATCGTCAGTACAAAAATAGTTTGTATCTGTCAGTCGAAACGGAAACGTACCTGTCGAGGAGTGCTGCGTCAGACGAACGACCAGTGCCCTCAAAGTACCTGCTTTCACGCCGCCCTTGTCATCAAAGATGATTTCGCCTGGCACAAAGTCGTCTGAGAGGTACCATGGCATCTCTGGCTGACTTGGCGGCGGGATAGTAGATCTGATCGGAATCGCATTGACATCTTCGCCGAGGATCTTGGCGAGTTTCTTGTTGGGAGTCTTGTTCTTGCCCGAGCGGCCTAAATCCAGCGTCAGCATGGTCGTTGAGAAAAAAGGAGAGTCGCTTGACACTCACTGTCATCCGCGTCGCTTGACGCTCGATTTCTTCTGAACGCTTTGAGGATACTAGATCGATTCCCCTTCTGACTGACACTATCCCTATCACTCTCCGTCTGCTGATAGACCAAGCTGGTAGTACTGCTCGTAGCGGACAATCTGCTGACTTGCTTGGCCAGACTAGTGGTGCTCGCAGAAGCAGATGCTGAGACTGGAGGCATAGCTCCAGCTCGGTCTTTGCCTTCTCCGTTATCGTCCTGATCGAGAAACTCCTCTTCTAATCCTCGAACTCGGTTCTTTCTCCCTTCGGTAGTCGTGCTGCGTCTGTTTACGCGCGAATTTGTTGAGACGCCGGACTCTGGTCGCGTCGCAGTTGACGAATGTCGAGGAGATCTATGTTTACTTGAATGGGCACCAATTTGGCCACGGATCAAGCCTTGTTCGACCGCAGCTGACTGCTCGCCTGCAATGACCAACAAAGTTGAAATCGCTTGGAAGGATATCGATACCGCTTGAACAAGGGAAGCCAGAACGCGATTCAGGTTGCCTGTACCAAGGTCATAGAGCGCTTGTACAGATATCGAATCGATCTCGCGACTAGACATGTCTAGCTCGGAGAGCGCTTGCCGCGCTTGGTCGACCAAAGCATCGTACTCTCGTAAGTCAGACTCGCGTACTGTCGTGCCGTTCCTGCCTTCGCCAGCATCGCCATCGAGGTCAATGGCGCTAGCGATGTCGATCCCCGTTGTCACAGTATGGAAGCGAGTCACGATCCGGAGTACAGCGAGGATATTGTGCTCGGCAGCAGTCTGCACAGCGGCGTCAAGCTCCAGTCGAATAGCTTGACAATCCAGCAATACGATTTGATCGAGTGGTCGTAGCGCTTCGTCCGCCCTGCCGAAGCCCCATTGTCCATTTAATGGTTCGCCAAGAGGTTCTAGACCGAGCCAAGCTCTCAACGGCTTTCCCTCTGTTGCTTCCTGGGCCACTTGCGTCACCTCTGGTAAGACAGCTCCCGGAAAATTGGCGATGACATCCTTGAGCTTACTCGCGCTTCTCATGACTTCTGCCCATGTGGATAGACCGCTGTTGGGTGGGCATTTCGTGACTACCGCAGCGTGTACGTTGGCTGATAGCAGACCGATACTGCCGATAAGTGTCATGTCGCCGACCCAGGAAGGACGAGGGAGGTCGTCCATCTTGTCCAAAGGGCCGACATAGCCAAACGAAGAGAGGATGGCTCTGATCGCAGCCAGCGTGGTCGCGTGTGCCGACGCGAGCATCTCCACCGCGCTCTCCTCTCGCATGATCGCTGAGGCTATACCGGAGTCGCTTCCGAGATCCTCTGCCCTTGACAGCTCCTCCTGTGCCGCTGATCCCGCGACGGCAGCTTCGAATATCTCGCGAAGAGCGTCGTTCACCGAGTCCATAAGCAGGCCCATGGTGGGTTTCAAACCGGGATGTATGACTGCTCTGAGCGCATCGGCAGTCTTCTTCTCCCATTCCTCCACAGCCTTCCGCTGCAATTCCACCGACGCGCGAAGCGGTCGAGGACCCGAGTCCACGCTCAGCCGCTTCACGCCTCTATCGATATCTGCTACGCTCGCAGAGCTGTCTCGACTGGTCGGAGGATGGCGCCGGGAATGACCGGTAAGCCGATTATGATAGAACCATTCACGACCGTCGTCGCTGAGCTTCGCCACCCATGGGTATGGTATGTCGCCTTGGAGTTTCGGCGGAGGGCGAAAGTCGTCATCGGGAGCGAGAGATGACGCGAGTTGGCCTTGTACGAGGGAGGACGATTGAGAGTTGCGATTATGATAGTTGTCGTTGGCATCGCCGTAAGGATCGTCCTGTTCTGCACTAGGCGTTTCTGTTGGCAGTTCCCATACATCTTCGCCCGTTTGCGTATTATGGTAGTAGACCTAGCAAAGCGTCAGTAGCTTTTACTGGTGCTCTACGAGCTCCTACGCACCTCACCATCCGGCGTGAGAGATGGGATCCACGCATCTTGTGGTACACCATGGATCGTCTCCCGTCCTTTGCCCTTATCCCTATCTCCCTTTGACGCTGCAGCTTGCCCAGAGGTCGAGGGGATCGCGCGTATAGTCGCATCCGTCTCTTCTCGTATTCTGGATGATGTGCCGAGATCGGCAGTATCGTACAGCCCCGCTCGTTCTTCCAGTCTCCTGCGCCTAGCCAGCGCTTCTTGCTCAAACACCGTCCCGTCGTCTACTGCGTCGTCGCCGGACATCATCTCCCTTGCTAATTGTTCCAGTCCGGCATCCCCGCCCCAGTCCCCAAGGACATCATCAATTTTCAATACGTCCTCCCCTACCCCTGCCCCTGTCAGCATTCTCTGCGCACCATCCTGCACCCTCGCCCTCGAGGCGGGCCTGTACGCGCCGCGCAATTCGTCTTCTTGGAGATCTTGCTCTTGCTCTTGTTCTTGTTGGATGCGCAGCAGCTCGTCCTCCGTTACGTCCTCGACGAAATTACTGGGGAACCAACCCCTCTGCTCCTCCAGCATCCCATCCCACCACCCGCTCTCCAGCCGCTGGACCACCTGGATGATATCGCCTTGTCTAAAACTCAGCGCGTTGAGGTCCGGCGCATCGAAGTCGAACAGCGCCCGAACGAGGAATACAGGCACATCATCGCTGGCGAAGCTGTACCTGCTATCTCGTCCATCATCTACCGCCAACCGCGTCGCTGCTCCTCCAAAGCTCGAACTTGATTGTTCCCCAGCTGCATAGCTCGAGGATGAGGCGACTCGATCATCACCTGCAATAGCTTCTAGAGCGGCATAGGGCGAGACGACAGAGGACGCAGTCGAGTATGGACGAAAGGCCGCGTCGGACATTGCGTGATTGTGCTGGTATTACACTGTCGTGTGTAAATCGAGCGAACGTCAAGTGGCTATCGCATCGCTTCGGCTCGGAACATTGGTGAGGAAGCTGATTGAGGTGTAGAGGACAAAGAAATACTCGAGTAGTGAAGAAGCGAATGATGACCGAGGCGAGAGATGAGATTCCTTTGAACAATGAAGTGATTGAGACATTACTTTCAAGGACTGTTATTGACATTCCGCGCGACTGGGTTCATATACTGGCATTTACAGGATGTAATACTGGTCATCTACTGCTCACTCGCATGCATCGCAAGGAGCGAACAGGGAGTCAAGTGGTCACTACTAATCCACTGAGTCAACTGTGCATGGGGGCGGCAGAGTGGGCGGCAGATTTCGACTGATTCTGTAGGGAACAAAGCTGTCCAGTCTCGATCACCCTTCAGACGATCAACCCCTGACCATCTAAGAATACCATGATGCATCTCGATCTTTATGCTACAGCTGAGCATACTACTCTTTTCCTTATATTGCTGCTACATGTGCTATTCCGTGATCCGTCCCATGACCTAGTACGCAGCGCCGCCGTTGACGTGGAAGCACTGAGCGGTGAAGTATGACGAGTCGGCGCTGGCGAGGAAGACGAATGCGGTGGCGACTTCGATGGGCTGACCGGCACGACCGATAGGAGCTACAAGTGTAAGTGGGCCGTCAATGAGTTGACACCACCAACTGATACTCTGTTAGGGCCGGCACTCACTGGAAGGCCCAAAGCTCTTGAGCGAGTCCTCTCCCATGGTCGCAACGATGAGCGGGGTCCAGACTACGAAAAGCGGTGGTCAGCTCAGAATCCACTTACAATTTGACAGGAAGCTCACTGGGTCCTGGGCAGACGGCGCTGAGGCAAGGGACAAGTCGTTAGCGAGAATTGCGAATGCTTGATACCCATCAGCTGTACTCACTTGACTCTGATACCCCTCTCTTTGACGATCTGGTTGGACAGAGCACGGGTAAAGCCGACGATGGCGCCCTTGGTCGCAGTGTAATCGAGCAGCTGAATGCGGTATCAGCTGAAGCCTGAGCAATAGACAGGGGACGAGCTGACCTTAGGGTGACCGACGAACGGGTTCTACAATACGTCACAGAGGAGACTCAGCACATGGATCCTGCTGCGCTATGAATGCTGGACTCACGATAGACGCATTGTTGATGATACTGCTTCCCCACGGCATGATGGGCACCAGGGCCTTGGTGAGGTAGAACAAAGCGTGGATATTGACATCGAAGACATGACGCCACTGCTCCGAAGCCAGGTCTTCGATATTGTCCACTTCATTCTGCGTTGCGGCGTTGTTTGCCCTGCAGCACAGCACAATCAGCTGCTGCCTTTTCCTTTCTCAATAAGGATGTAGACTGACAAGATATGCACGACGCCTCCGCTCCATTTCTTGATCTTCTCGACGAGGGCGTTGACGCCTGATTCTTCCCTCAGGTCTTGGGCGACCAGCTCGACTTTGGAGCTCGGCGCGACTTTCGCAATGTACTTCTTAGTGTTCTGGGCGTCGGTCTCTTCTTCTGGGTGGTAGGCCACAAGGACATTTGCGCCTTCGAGCGCGCTGCGGGAGTAGTGTGTTTAGCAGGAGACGGAGAAGGAGACTATCAAAGTGTCAGATATACGCACTATAAGATGGAGATGGCTCGTCCAATACCAGAATCGCCCCCCGTGACCACAGCGTTCTTCCCCTCGAGTTTCCCAGCTGGCCTATACTTTGTCCCATCGGCAAGGACATCATCGAAAGGCGTCGGTTCGAGGGGTTCCTGCTGACCCGGCCTGTTCTCCTGCGCCTGCTCGGTGATATTGGGCGGGAGGTAATCTGGGCGGTACTGCTCTGGAATGGAGGATGGGGGCGACATCTTGCTTCTTGTTTCGTTCTTTCTCTCGATGTCTCTCGGTGTCTTGGTTTTTAGCGGAGAAGAAAAGTGAAGGGGAAGGAGCGACGAGTGCATCGCTCATCAGACGTATATAGGAGGAAGAGACGGTGACTAACGACGTCATTCCCACACACCGGTACTTTCCCACGGGCGATAGCGTACTACCCCAACAATGTCTTGGCATTATGCATAACTACCAGAATAAAAGTTACAAGCGAAGGCCTTCCTTACTAGGCATAGCCATTGCACGTCTCGTCAGATTGCCTACTTGCTTGATATCATGTTACAGGATGATGTTTGGCTGGGGCAGCGTTAATGGCCTTTCGAAGTCGATCTGCCCTTCTCAATATTCTCCTTGAAGAACTGCCACATGCTGATTAGCGATACTCGATGGCAGAAGCCATACTCATACGTACATTCATCAAAAACGTCGCAGAGTCTTTGGGCGTGCGCTCAAATGTCTCATAATTGCAGTGCACACTTCCGAAGCGCGGTACGAGTCCAGATTGCCATTCGAAATTATCGATGAACCTTCAAAACCAAAATTAGAGATAATGGCTCCTACCAAACGAACAATGTGACTTACGACCATCTGCGATGCGATTCATAGTGTCAGCACAAGACAAGAAGGAGAGTGAGCAGCGAGCAGTAGGGACGTAGGGACGTAGGGACGTGATTGGGCTCACCCGAAATACGAGCGTATATCTAGCCCGTCAATCTCGATAGCCTCCTTGAGTGCTTGCATGTACCCGCGATAGTACGTCACACGCCCTTCGTCGTCTGCTTGCCAGTGCGCATTTAGCAGTTGGCACGAGTTTCCTCATCTCTACCACAAGCGAATACGGGACGTACGGATGCTATAGGACAGCGAGTCAATCAGCTTTCATCGCTAGATCCTTATCCCATGTTTGGAAAAAATGCCACACTCACGCTTCATGGACACTGAGAGAGCCTTCGTCCTTGATGCACCAGCCCTACAGGCACATGAATCCCTTCAGCAATCGCTCACTAGTAGCCTGACATGATCGCCAGATATTACTCACATTCTCAGTCATATAGATGGGTTTCTTGTACCGCTTCGCCAAGTAATTCAGGTGTTTGCGGAATCCCCACGGGACATCGCGGAGCCATCCCAGTTGAGCTGTGACATGGACATTGAACATTGAGCATATCAGCAAACAGAAAGAATCGTACAGTCTCAATAGGATAGGGCGAAGTTCATCATGACTCACACTTCGATCCAATTTGCGTACCGTCCGGTTTGTCAAAGGATACAGTGGTGTATCCGGCGAACTCGTCATCTGATCTCTTCGCGCTAATGGTGTTGGTAGTGTACGTCTGCGTTGGCAAGTATGGCATGAGCACTATACCGTTGAGATACAGCAAGGACTGTGATGGTCCATGTGCAACTTACATTGCATCCGTAAAACTGCGTTTGGAGATCAGCATGACTGGTCACTCAATTTGGTGATGTTTTGGCCGAGGTGCTAACTCACCTCCGAGCTATCTTTCAACAAGGCCAATTCCTTTGCTGTAAACCTGGGAAGTCTGTCTCCGAGCGTCTCAACCATAGACTGAGGATAGTACCCGAGGTAGACCGGATCCGCGAACCACCCCAGTGCGAAGTCCATCTTGCGCTGCGCCGCGTCGATACCTACACGAGCATTCCATTACTTGATCAGCTTGTGCCCTGCAAGCCCTGCAAACCAGCGAGACCAGGTCTAGCTTCAAGCAGAGATACAGTGAGAGAAGGAGAATACGGTACGCACTTTCTTGCGAGTGGTCGTACGGCTCCGTCCAGTCTCCATTCAAGGTGATCCCGATCATCCCCCCCTGAGCAGGCTTGAAGTCGTTGATGTACATCTTCGCAGCGTGCGCATGGGCCACGAGGAGGTTATGGCCCACTATCCAAGGCTCGGTATTGGATTTGTGCCCACTGCGACGTAGTATAACCCATTAGTAGCTAGTGACTGCTTAATGCATCGTGAACGCAAGAAATGGGTGCTGGGCGATGTAGGATGTACGATGTACGATACGCAAGGACTCACGGAGCGAAGGCCCCTTGACCGTGTCCCAGAACGGAGATGACCCAGGGCTCGTTGAATGTTAACCAGTGCTTGACGCGGTCGCCAAATCGCTCGAAACACAGTTTGGCATATGCCAAGTAGTCCGGTACGACGGCGTCCTTGTTCAGCCATCCGCCATACCGATCTGCGAGGGCTAGGGGTAGGTCCCAGCTACGTACATCGGTATCAGCGGGGTGTGGGAGTATAACGTCGGTTTACTTTCAGACTAAGTGATCGAGGGAGAGGAGGTGGGGGACTTACTGGTAAAGAGTCTGTGTCACGTCAGCCTCGTGTGGATGTGTAGAGAGCATAGACGTGCGGACTCACGACGAAAGGTGTGATCCCATGTTTGATGCACTCATCAATGACGTTGTTGTAGAACTGTACACCCTTCTCGTTGATCGGGTCGTCCCGTCCGCCCAATGGGATGACCCGCGGCCAGGAGATTGAGAAGCGATACGCATTCGCGCCGAGGGATTTCATCACTGATCGCAACGGCACAGCGGTTTCAGCTTGAGCACCAATCTTTTTCCCCCTCTGTCACTCTCAACCCTTCCGCTCTTTCACTCTCTCGTCCCCTCCACTCTCGCACGCACGCACGCTCAGACTCACACGCAATGTCCTCCTTGTACATCTCGAGATGATTGCAGCTGCGCTTCACGTGGCTCCCATCAAATATCGCTCCAGGGGTATCGCAATACTTGTCCCAGATCTATCATGAGAATGAGCAAGATATCAGCCCAAAGATCAAAGATCTGTCGCGCAACCTGATATGTTGGGCAGAGTGGAGAGGTACACGCACAGAATCACCCCTTCCCGAAGCGCGTTCACTCTCCGCTCCGCCCCCCTCAATCTGCGCGGCGGCTGTGGCGAAGCCGTATAGGAAATCCTTTGAGAACACAGCTCGACCATCCCCATTCCTGTTGTAGTTGTCTGAAGATGACGGGCCATTACCATTGGCCAGCGCACCTACTTCTATAGGCGAGATGGTGGTGTCGTCGCCCGTCACGGTCATTGTGCGAGTGCTAAATGGGCTGCAAGGTGTAGCGGACGGGTTTGAGATGGGCGGAGAAAGCACCGCCGTGTATAGGTTGTGGGAGGTGCTCTGTATCCGAACACTTCGCCAAGGATCAAGATATCTTAGGCGGCAAGCTGTATTATCGGCCTATACGCACTGTCCAAAGAGCAGACGGCCACCGGCTATCGAGCACCTGATACCGACGCTGTCTCACGGCTAGCTAGCTAAGCTGGTGATTACGACAATCACAAGCGACGATAGATACCGAGCCGAACGAGAAATCAGCGAGTGTACTCGAGTGCGATGCGGCCCTCGGAGGCAATGTCGGTCCGGGTCGGTACATATATGCATGAATCATAGTAACGAGGTCAGTGTACGTGGCGAAGAGAGGGGGGTGGTCGACAAGGACCGACATCATGGTCACTGGATCATCCGGATGGAAATGAGCCGAGGTTATTACCCGAATCACCTAATGGCCTAAAGCCCTAAAGCCCTGTCATCCATCCATCGGACCGAATGTTGGACTACAACCCGCAACAGACTGACGGGCCATTCTCGGCGACTTGCAAAGCGCAGTCCTAGCCGCCAGTCACGGAGGATACGATCGTTGATCACATGCTTTTACGGTGTGGCGTACTCGATTGTCTGGTGGTCTTGGACCAACGCGAGCGATCGGCAGAATCTCGGTGTCAACTTCTCGCGACTTGAGCGTTCAGTTGGGGAGGTGGAGTAAGATCCATTCGAGCGAGAATAGCTGGTGCGGCCGTCTTGGGATCACGCAGAGACGGTGCCATTGACAGAGTGCAAAATACAAGTGTCACCCGTCACATCCAGTTCCGCCCATACCAACAAGACTACAATGACTATACTATACTTTGCTATACCATACTACCAGTGTCACTCACCATACACAACCACCTAACGTGCCGTCTACCCAGATCAGCCGCACCAAGCACCCAGCCCGCTAAAGGTCTCCTTCGTTCAGCGCCTCCTCACACTCGCCACGAAAGACCCCGAACGCTCTGAGTAGCACTCAAGCGGCGACTTTGCCCTGGACCGTGCCGTCCGCTTCCACTATGACTCGGTCGACTTTGAGCGACGCCTTGACTGGGTTGGGCTGGTTATAGACCCATTCCAATTGCTCCAGAGTACGGCCTTGCGATTCAACACTGGTAGGTTCGTCAGCTATTGTCGCCGCGGGTCTCAACTGGAACATTAGCAAAAGGCGTACCCAAAGAGATACCATAAGACAGATTCGACAATGTCCCAACCGACGAAGATGTAGATATACTTGTAGCTAAATGACAAGTATATTCAGCATCACAACAATAACTGCTGAGGAGCAAAGAGAAAGACTCCTCACCCGATATTACCAAGAGCAATCGGCCCGGCAAACTGGTTGATGAAGCCAATAGCACTAACGATGATACCTGACGCCGCGAGCCCTTTGGCGCGCATGGTCGTCTCGAGCGCTTCGGCCGGAATCACACCTTGGAGTGGCGTATAGGTGAACGAGAAGATTACGTTGAACATGAAGTACGCGGCGAGTGCGCCTTGGGCAATACCCATGCTGACGTTGGTGCCTTGGTTGGCGAGCGCAGCGGACAGGCCAGCGTTGATCGCCAGCATGCATGCGCAGACTAGCGAGTCGGATTAGCCACAAAGCTCACAGCGATGCACGGAGTGCAAAAGGTGGTGAGAGGGCTGCTCACCGAAAGTGCCGATAACCAAGACTTTCCGACGGGGCATACGATCTGTAAGCGAGACCGCTGACAGCGCACCAATAGCAGAGACAACAGAGTTGAGAAGGTTGTAGCCGAGCTGCTTGCTGACGCTCGATACCCCCAAATTGGCGTAGATGACAGTATTGAAGTATCCGAGACCGTTACCCGAGAATTGGCCAAAGATGGAGATCATGAGGACTTGCGTCATCCTCCATCGCCCGTTCTTGGTTAAGAATAGCGGTCGGTCTATACTCAATCACCATCAGCCAACGCTTTACCACATAGCCCTTTGTCATACGACATCTTGTAAGATCAAGATTGAGGTAGCACTCACAGTCCCACCAGCGTTTGTCGATACCGTCCAATTTGATATTCTCCTTCATCTCCTCGATCTCCAGCGCGACAAGCTTAGAGTGCGGGTTACCCGCCCCGTGGTACTTGACGATAAACTCGACTGCCTCGTCCTCCCGTCCGTTCGCCATGAGGTACCTCGGCGACTCCGGGATGAAGAAGACTCCGAACATCGCTATCACACACGCGAACGCTTGCAGGATCAGAGGGACCTGCCAGGAGAGGTTCGAGTTGATATTGTTGCACCCGTACGTCACGGCGGCGGCGGGGATAGATCCGCCGAACCATCCACAGTTGTAGAATCCTGACACATCGCTCGTGAGCGTTGTACAGCTTACCAGCCACTATAGTCACGAGGGACAAGACTCACCGGTGCATCGCCCTCGCCAGTGAGGCGGAGCAATCTCAATCGAGTACGCGGGCGCAGCGACGGTCATGATGGCGATACCAATCCCAAGGATGAAGCGCGCCACGACAAATTGGGCAATCGACTTTGACGTCGCAGCGATGATCATACCAGTGATAATGACTATTCCGCCAGCGAACATCGCCTTGCGTCGACCAAATCGATCGGACAAGATGGCCGCGAAAGGTGCGCCCACCATCGATCCGCTACGGGCGGCATACAGCTGTCAGTAAGTCCGTTACCAGCGAAAAGAGTATGCGAAGCAGCCACTTGACTCACACAGTGTACAGAGAGAAGATTACAGATACCTTGGTTCCGGTCGTACCACTGTGAAAAGTATTTTGGAAATGCGGCATGGCGAGGACGGCCGTCATGAGCGAACCTGAGTCGGATATTAACATGAATCCTGCATTACTTGATGTGATTGACTTACCATCATAACCGTTGGCGCAGGCACAGCAAAAGGATATGAAGACAGCAACTGCGTAAAGAACCTGCGAGTCAGATACAGAACCGATGAATTGTGCAGGCTAGACTGACAGTATAGGTGCAGTGACTGTTTGCTCCACCTGGGGATGGGCGCTTCCTGCACTGCAGCATAGAGGTCCGCCTGTCCATATGTCAGTTCTGTAAACTCATCACCTTGAACTGAGGAAGCGATTGTGGGTTGTGGGTCGACATACATTCACGACGACCTTGGTCTGGCCATTTCCGGCACCAGCGAGCGTACTCGAGATCGTAGGAACATGTTCCGCATGCTCGATATTCTTGAAGTCCTTTTCGGAGTGTGGCGAGGCTAGCGGTCCTTGCGCCATGATGCTGATAGCTGGACTCTGTCAGGTGTGTTTCGTCAGATTCGTCGAAGTGGGAAGAAGGGTCTTGCTCTCCTGGGGGCTGGATATCGACGGTCAAAGCTGGCTGGTTATGGACGCTAAGTCGTCTGAGCTAGAGGCATCTTATATTCATGGACGAAGCACGATCTCGGACGGAGTCGATACGACGGCCAGTAGACAGCGAACAGCGGCTGATTCTTCTCGGCCCGAATCGATGTTGATGGTGACCTCCGTCCTCCATTGGTGGTACAAGGGCAATACAATAAGCCTTTAGTAGACTGGAGGGCGACTCGAGACCTCAAGGCCCCATGGGCTCGGGCCGGGGTTTGAGAATGGGGTGTTATGAGGAGTGATTAGGCTGATCGTACGGCCCATTATGCCTTGCGCCGTTTCGCTAAGGTTCCACGAGCACACGAGTACACTAGCTCGAGAGCGGTTGATCGAATTACTACTGCGCGGCACCAGTCAGTCGTGCGATGCCCTACTCCTACCGGTTCCCGCGATGCGGCTAATGTGATGTGCACATGATATCATATGATCATGTGATCAGCGATAGCGCTTGTGCCTGAGAATGTACCGTAAGCCCGTAAGCTCCGTTCGCTCCGTCCGCTTCATCACGAGCACAAAGTAGCCGAACGGCGTGCACGAGGGCGACTCATTACCCGGACGTCAACGATACCACATCGACATGAGTCATCTGAGAACGCGTGAGTCATGCCAACTGAAAAAATGGACCGAAACCCCGTATCCACCTGTCGGGTGTTTTGAGGTGGTTTTGCATCCGATGCTATCGACACAGCTCACGGGTTATCAATACGCCAGCCTAGTGAGTTGAGTTGGTGAAGTGTTGAAGTCGGAAGTGATGTAGGTGCGAAGTGGGGCACATTGCGGAGACCGCCTTTCGGCCCGTTACAGTACTCGCTATCGGCTAATCTGCAGGTAGATGCCGGCGTCTCCGTCGCAAGTGGACTGATTGCAATTGTGTGACCGTGACTTGCGCAGGCAGAGCTCGTGACAACCACTCTTTCTGATACGGCAACTGTCAGAGCAGATGGCTGTACACTGGAACAGCAGCTTACAGCGAGAAAGACATCCCACCATGCCCACCTCCGCGACACCGATAGCGAGTCGTTCGAAGATAGATCAGAATTGGTCATTCAGTCAGACCTCATCTGAGAACTGTTCCGACGTCCAGGAAGAATGGAGTTCGTGCAAAGTACCTACGTCGGTGCATGTGGAATTGAAAAAGCTGGGGAAGATACCTGATCCTTTCAAGGATCTGAATGAGTGGGAAGTCCAATGTGAGTCGCTGCGAACAGCACCACTGTATCCTGTTTCGTATCATATCATAGCTCTTCCTCGTTGTCAGGATGAAGTCGTCTTGCCCTCCACGACTCGTTGCTTTTATCAGCGCTGATCTACGCTACAGGGATCCAGGAAGCCGATTGGATATTCAAGTCGACTTTCGACGTATCCCCATCCAGACTGAAGCAAGATGTCGTCGAGCTCGTCTTCGACGGTCTAGATACGTACTGCACCATCACCCTTGTCAGTGACCCATAACTCTCCCGTCGACCCTGATTATCCAGCAGCCGTCATAACTGATACACGCTCCAGAATGATCATGTACTGGGCACTACCGAAAACATGTTCATATCGCATCGCTTCGATTGCAAGGCAGCTCTCAGAGAAAAGGATAATCGACTTGTGCTCCACTTCGCAAGTCCGTGGCATGAAGCGCGCAAGGCCGAAGAGCAAAATGGAGGTCCCAAGCCTCTCTGTGAGTTACTCTGTACAGGCCTTGAAAGCAGCGTTGCCGCACCCAATGCTCACGAATGATATTAGGGAACGGGGCGTCAAATCGGCTTTA
Source organism: Cryptococcus sp. GC_Crypt_5 (assembly GCA_026538355.1). Lineage (NCBI taxonomy): Eukaryota > Fungi > Basidiomycota > Tremellomycetes > Tremellales > Cryptococcaceae > Cryptococcus > Cryptococcus sp. GC_Crypt_5. The sequence goes on from JALPBZ010000019.1 coordinate 58,318, forward strand.
CTCTCGCAAAGCGCAGTATGGCTGGGGTGGGTCTGCTAGTCACCCGAGTAGATGATGGCATGCTAATGCTCCTTCCGGTCTTAGGCTGGGACTGGGTACGTCAGCGATCTTTACTTGGCGCTATGCATTCAGCTCATGCGGTGCTATTCACAGGGCCCCATAATGATGACCGTCGGACCGTGGAAAGACATATATCTTGAGACGTACGATGTACGACTAGGGGATATCCGCATCGATACGACACTCTCCGGGCCAAAGTATGACGAAGCAACGCTCAAAGCACACTTTGAGTTATCGGGTCAAGCGCATGAGTTCTACACGCTTGATATCGCCCTCAAGGATTCCGAAGGCAAGGTGATCAAGTCCATACGAGATCACGCAGTGCGCACCGACTTGGAATGGGCATTCAACGGAGAGGAAGTCAAGGGTTGGTATCCGATAGGATACGGGGATCAGCCATTGTACGCGCTAGACATAAAGCTGAAAGACGAGGTACGAGCACTACCTCTCCATCATGCCTCGCTATGAAGATCAATCCAGCTGAGTTCAACGTACCACAGAACGGGACGGTGCTCGATGTTCTCACCAAACGAGTGGCGTTTCGCGATATCCAAGTCATCCAAGAACCGCTAGAAGGGCAAGAAGGCACAAGCTTCGTTTTCCAAGTTAATGGCATCAGAGTCTTTTGCGGGGGAAGTAATTGGATACCGGCAGATAGCTTTCTCACGGAGATCGAGCCTGGTCGCTACCGTCGATGGGTGGAGCTGATGGTATGTCGACTCCTCACCTTGAGCCGTGACTACAGAAACTGCTCGTTCGTAGCTGAAGTGAACTGTATCGGGTCGCAGGTCAAGGGTAACCAGAACATGCTTCGAGTCTGGGGCGGAGGCGTCTACGAAGCGGAGGAGCTTTACGAGTAAGTTATCGAGACCCACAAATACGATCGTCGCGCTGACCTGCTGTCTGCCGTCGCTAGCGCATGTGACGAGCTCGGTATCCTCGTTTGGCAAGACTTCATGTTCGGCTGTGGTCTGGTGTGTGCCCACAGCAATAAGGGCTGGAGTACTGGTGTCGTAGCTGATCTGGCCATGTGGATTTGGCAACGTAGTATCCGTCGTACCCGCACTTGAACGAGAGCATTGGAGAGGAAGCGAGGCAAACCGTGCTCCGACTCCGGGATCATCCATCAGTAGTGATCTTTGCAGGCAACAACGAGGATTACCAGCTGGCCGAATCCATCGGAGTGATGGACTACAACGATACCTCGGGCGACTACATGAACTCGAAATTCCCAGCGTACGTCGTCACCCTCTCCATCCCTGCTACCTCCAATGACCCTTCACGGGGGCACGAGTGTAACAAAAGCTGAAATACAATGTGACGTTCAGACGTCACATATACGAGATCCTTCTTCCCGAAATAGTCAGTACTCACTCGAGTATATTCTACCATCGTGGCAGTCCGTACGGCGGCAAGACGTCCAGCGATCCTACCGTCGGCGACCTGCATCAGTGGAACGTATGGCACGGGACGCAGGAACCTTGGACTAACTGGGACAAGCTGGCGGGCCGCTTTGTCTCGTGAGTACCGCGTCACGCCTTCATGAGCTACTGAGCTATGCGAGCTATGCGGGCTTTTGTTAATGTGTAATGTGGCTTGTGCGATTAGCGAGTTTGGGATGCAGGGATATCCCGATATGCGTACGGTGGATAAGTGGTCGGATGATAAGGCCCAGCTGTTCCCGCAATCGAGAGTCTCGGTGAACCACAACAAGGCGGTGGGTCGGCACCGTCTTCTCACTCTCATATCTCGTACTGACGAGGTGGACTATCGCAGGACGGATTCGAACGGCGCCTCGAGCTATACCTAATGGAGAACTTCCGCCACGCCTTCGACATGAAAAGCTACATCTACTACACGCAGATCATGCAAGCTGAATGTCTCGGCGCGGCTTATCGTCTCTGGAGGCGAAATTTCAAAGGCAGGGGTAAAGAGTACACGTCGGGGGCACTGGTGTGGCAGATCAACGATTGTTGGCCGTGCGTCTCGTGGGCTATCGCGGATTATTACTTGCGTCCCAAGTGAGTCTCTGAGCTCACTTATGCCAGCTCTAGTTATTGGTATGGGTGGAGGGAAAAGGGATCGAGGATGGTGGTTGTTGGTAGATGTTGGGCGCTGACACGAGACGTGGTGTAGGCCTGCGTTCTTCGCGATTGCGCGCGAGCTCGAGCCGTACACTGTCGGCGTGAGTCAACCGCACCGAGTAGATAGAGGGTTGTAGCTGATCAAAAGGACTTGCAGATCGCTCGGAAGGACATCAAGAAGATGCGAGATCCCACCAGCTCGGCCTTTTTCGAGATACATCAAGAGGTATGTCCGATCTCGTCTCTCCGATTGTTCTCCATTCGACTCCAATCCAAGCGCTGCAGCAAACAAACTAATAGTACGCTGACTCGAATCCACGAATCGCAGGCACAGCTCTGGGGCTGCAATTCCACTCTTGACGATATCGACATGACAGTCGAGCTTGAAGCATACGACCTCCAGAATCACAAACGCGAGAAACGGACATTCGATATCACCCTGCGGGGCAATGCTTCGACTGAAATATGGACCGGGGACGTGCCCCTTCAGCCGACACGGACTTCGGATGCGCAGAGTCCTCGACCAATCGTTCTTCAGGCGCGGCTGTATCGCCGCTTGCCCAGTGAGCACGAGCGAGAGCGAGAGGAGGAAGAACAAAGTGAAGATGGAGGGGCAGGGAGAAGAGAGGTCGTTGCTAGGTATTCGAGTTGGCCTGAACCGTACAAATACCTTACGTTCCCCTCTGGCAAAATCGACGTTCAAGTGGACGGAGACAAAGTGGAATTGAGCTCTGATGTTCCTGTCAAAGGCATTGTGCTTGACGTGGAGGAGAAAGAACAAGAAGAAGGAGAGGGAGACGAGTGCGAGTGGTCTGATCAGGCTATAGACCTCTTCCCCGGTGATACGCAGACTGTCATTGCGAAGGGCTTGAGAGGGCGAAAGGTCCAGATCAGGTACCTTGGCGATGGCTCAGCCTAGATGCAGTAGTCTGTGTGCTCAGTCTAGCTGTAAAGCGTGGTCATGGTATACAACGGTGGTCCATCTATATCTACAAGCTTACAAGTACTACTCCTGGCAACAACGTATACAGTACGCAATTCGTCGAAGTGGCTTCTACTAGATTCACAGTCCGTCACGTCGAGAACAGCGTCGACCTGAGTACCTCGTCAATTGATGATGTGTCACACGCAGAAAGGGGACATACCAATATTCATCGTCATTAGCGCCGACCACCTCCTCAGGCAAGCGCATGAACTCCTGCAGCTGCGCCAGAAAATCCGGTTGGTCAGAGTGCAACCCCGAACCATCCATATTTTCTCCAGTGGCACTACTGATTCCTGACTGATCCGCTTGTTGTTGAGACATGTACGGCGAAGGGGAAGCGGCTCTGGACTCGGTCCCTATTGCGCGTAAAGTCCGGTGCACGAAGCGCGCGACGTAGGCTGTGGCCGAGTGCGTCTCCCCGCTCGACGCGCGATTGTGCGCGTGCAGGATCCGTTGAAGGAGGGTTATGATCAGCGATTTCTGCGTGCGGGTTGCCAGGTGGAATATCTACGAGAGCGTTCGAGTATCGCACAACGACATACGATCATTTAGCATTGGACTCTTATGCTGATGTATGAACATGCCGCAGAGACAGAGACGCACCTTGCGCAGCAGGACGACGAGCGACGAAGTCATGCACGACTCTGTATCCTGCATGATCTCCAGTTCTCCCGTATTCGCCAAAACGTCAATCTCATCCACGATCCGCGACGCGTCTGACAGACACATATCTATCCGCGCCAAGTCGTTGGGCGCCAATTCGAGGTTATGCCTTTTCAGAATGAGCATGAAATCCAGTACGGACCAGAGCCCGACGTGTTCTTTCTCATAGTCGAATCCGGGCTGCAGAGCTATCGCTAATTTCAACGCGTGCCTCGAGATACAGTGTGCAGTATTCGAAGGAGATGCCACTCACCCTCCTTCCGCCACCATTTGGCCAGCAATGCCTCGCATTGCACGCTCATGCTGTCCAGTGCCGCGTCGCAGTACGCCGCAGAGGGGAATTTGGCCTCGCATACCGCTGCCCACTGATCTTTCAGCTTGCACAGTCTGAAGGAAGCATATCAGTCATGTGCCTTTCACGCGGGCAGAGTGCGAGTTTTCGTTGCAGTCAAGACTCACTCGATCGACGAGGCGAGATGCATATCCACAGATGGACCAAGGTACAGCGTCGCCCTTGCCCATGTGTCGGCCTGAGGCGTGGAAGAGACTCGAGTTAACAATAAGTCGAACGACAGGCGATGAATGCACTCACATCAGGAATATGGTTAAGGCGGATGGCTACCGGTAAGCCGTACGTTTGGGCGAGGCTACAAATATCGTCAGCAGTGTAGATATCATCGTTGGGCGTACGTCCTTGAGCTCACCCTCGATCAAAGCCTTGCAAGCTGTGCATTAGCACTGGCTGTGTGATAAAATTGCAAAGACCTACAGAATAGACCTGAATGCGGTGTCAGCGATCTGTCATCAACATCAAAGTCATATGTTGGATTCAGCTCACACATCCAAGTCCTCTCGACGTTCTATATTGCACGAGTATGATCAGCATTACTACTCAGAATTTATGAGCGGACTCACCAAGATCTTCCGCGCCTCCCGCTCATCATCAGGCAAGGGCTGCGTCCTCGGGACATGCCAATACAGCTGATACCCAATCCTAATAGCGATCCCGATCTTCCTCCACGCAGACGTATCAGCCGGTTTCTTCCAGTACGTCAGGACCATGATGGTCTGCACGATCCCCACGTCCGCGACTCCGGCTGTGATCGCGCGGTCGAGTAGTGTTTGCGCGTGAGAAAGGAGGAGGGGGTGTAGGTCTGTTCGCGAGAACCGGCTTGCGACGGCGAGGACCGCGGCGAGAAGGACGGTCGATGTGCTTCGGAGGTATTGTAAGGTGTGCACTGAGTTGGGAGTCAACGTTACTTTAGCCATCATGCGCGATTGGGAAAGAAGAGTGATCTACGATTGCGGTCTAGCACAGCTACCAAGGGGTTCAACCTGTCGTGAAACCTGTGTTGATATTAGCGCCCGCAACAGCATTCACACCACCCACAATTGGACCATAGCATGCGCCTCGAGCTCGCTGAGAATCATCAGGTGGACTGCATTGTATGGAGTGTCAGCTTATCGCGCAAACGGGTCATGTAGAGCGAGACACACCTGGATCATCGTGATATGCTGTTGTGGGAGAACAATCGCTCGACCGCTCCGCTCTGGCCGTAGCGGCAGGATGATTATGGAAGAAAGGCGCATTGGGCGCGTTATTCTGCAAGACGCGATCTGCCGGATCGAGGTATTCGGACAAGTCCAGATTAGTCTTCCCCGCGTCTGGCGAGAGGTCGGGGACATCGAGAAAGTTGACTCGGTGGCCGTTTCCATTCACGCCTGAAAGGTGGATCTCGGGATTAGAGGGGACCGGGTAGCTGAGGGAGAGCCGTGCGTCGATGTTACTTGATGAGGGCACGTCCAGTAGTTGCCCCGAGGTACTTGCATTCGGGAGTAACGACGACGGCGATGGTCCGTTCCCAATCCCATTTCCATTGGCAGCAGCAATAGGTACATGTTGCCGGGTGTCTAATAACGGTGCAAGGGACATGGGGATGTTGCGCCCGAGGCCTATAGTATTGTCAAATGTGGATGCGGAAATAGATACCTCTATGGGACTAGAATCGGAAGCTCTGCGATCTCTGCAACGTTCAAGTTAGTCATGGGAGGTACAGGGGAGTGTGAATTGCTCTCCTCCTGAGACGAAGGAAGAGCTCCACTCACTTGTCCCGACTAGCCCGCCGAGGTCGGCCTCTCCTCTTATTCACAGCGGGCAACGTACATGCTAAGCCGTGGAGCACTGCAGATGCAGTTTCATCAGCATTTGCATAACGATTGTGATGGGTACGAAGACTAACAGCATCGGGTACAAGCTTGGCTGAAGCCATTGCCGCGGAAGCATCGGACCTGCACATCGTAATCAGCTTGATGCTTCATCATCAACAACGAGAATGAGGCAGCACCCACTTTGGTCGATCGACAGGCCTCGCATCTGTGTAGATCACATCAGATGTAGATCAAGGAGCAATGTCATGTGTGCAATGGACTAACGCTAATTTCGACCGAGCCGCTCCTGCGCTCGTCGCAGCGGTCTTTTCCCCCGTGATTGATATACGACCGTGATCCTTGCTATGGCCGATGCTCACGCTGGTGCTGGTACTAGCTACAGGTTGGATGTCCGATATGACCTGCATGATCAATACGTGCTGTGTTGTTGATGGTGGTAGGTAGAGCTGACCCCGAGATATCGAGATGTGTTGTGTTGATAGTCCTCTCCCCGCGTTATTTGGCTGTGTGAGTCATGTTGATGGCGTCGTACGTACGGCTTTACCCCGTGGCTCTCCCTATGTACACGCCCAGATGGCCATGTGGCCCTCCGACTCCTCTCTCCCGGTCCGGACGCACTTCGTTGCCGCTTCCCGGTACATCGCACATTGATTTACCGAAAGAAAGCTCATACAGTACAACAGTCGCGGAGTCAAATGTCCATGAGCAGCGGACATGTGGCGGATAGCCGACGCTAATGCACGTGAGCACTTGGTGCAATTGTGATGTGATGGCTTTAGTTGCTTTGGTCAAGCGCCGGGTGCTGGATAAGGGGAGAAGCAGATACTGCACTGTTGGTATCAATCGCAATCATCGACGCAGAGCTTATGCATAGATACTGGCTCGATGGTGCGGTAGTAGTCCTACGATGTACATAGGGATTGACGTGCACGTTAGTGCAAGATCAGAAACTAGAGAACACGACCGGGCTCGGAGCTCAGAAGGACGTTGATCTCGCAGGCGTATCCCGCAATTCCCTCTCACTGCCGATGGTAGCTTTACTTACAGTTGGCACAGCTGCCGGCAAGGACGTTGTTCAGTACTGGTACATCGGTCATAGCCGTTGCTACTCAGGGGATTTTACAACATGCATATGAACTTTGATTCCCTGCGCAGTAAACAAGGAGAAGAGCAGGGCAATAAGGCCAAGTGTTAATGGTGCGCCGCGATAAACTCCGTTCTGGACCGCTTCTTATAACACCTCCGTGCCACATATACACTTGTCGTCTTTCGATCTATACATCTTATATTAATTGTTCCGCGCGTTCACAGATACATACTCCTCGAACTTCTCTCCGCTGCTCTATCGATCTGGCTGGTACCGCTCACTGCACACTGCACACTGCACAATGTCGAACTGGACTAAACCCACTTGGCCCCAGACGTTCAAGTCGACCGTCTCTCACTGGCAGGCGACGGTGAGTCCTGTTTCCTTATCATCGCGGATCCCAAACTCCTTGCGCGAAATGCTCCGTTGATGTTCAACCTAAAACCGTTGGGACAAGACTGATGCATCTTGACACTTGACAGAACCGCGGCACAGGCTCCTTGTTCAACCACAATCGCGAGACGCCGTTGCCTACCGATGTGATAGACTACCTCGTCATCGGCGCAGGAATGGCGGGTGAGTCGGCTCTCCCTCTTCTCCAATTGCCTTTCTGCTTGGCTTCTCCTCCAGCTCTTGCACCTCAGCTTCTCAGCTCGCGCATCTCTCCTCACGATCCGATAGGAATGCGTATCACTGACACATACCGCGACAGGCACTTCGACGGCTTATCACCTGACTCGACCGGGGATCGCCGACGGCAAGAAGGTCGTCGTTGTAGATGCCAAAGACCTCGCGTCCGGCGCTAGTGAGTGCTGCGGCTACACCACACTAATCTCCAGCTCGCCATCTTGGAGGAAGCTGACATCGTCCTCACTGCGTTGTATTATAGCCGGGCGAAACGGCGGTCACTGCGCGCCGTACTCCTTCGCGGCGTATCTCCCCTACACTACCCCCCTGGAAGAAGGCGGAGTAGGGCTGACCCCGGAGGAAGCTGTCGAAGCGCTTGATCTCGAGAAGCGCGTCTTGGAGTATCTCACCGAGATCGTCGAGAAGGAGAAATGGGATATCGATTTCTGGAAAGGCGAAAAGGTCGAAGGTGTGTCTACTCATGTCCTTGACTCGCTGGCTGTAGATGGGACTGATGGAGGTGTTCGCCAGTCCGCATCACCGAGCTCGCGGCAAAGGTCACGGAGCAGTCATACAATGACTGGATCGCTGCGCGTCAGCTGACGAACCTCGCTAATGTCGAGCCTGAATGGCAGTGGATAAACGACGCTGCCGAAGCCAAGCGTGTGAGTCGTCTCTTCAACCTTCCTCTGCTACTTTGTCCGCGCTAAATAGAGAGATAGATCACACGAGTGAAGGATGCTGTGGCGTGCACAAAGGGACCAGCAGGATCGCTACACCCGCACAAACTCGCAACGGCCTTCATGCGCTCTGCTAAGGATACGGGCAATGCGGATTTCTACTCCTGGGCGCCGGTGAAGAAGCTCGAGAAAGTCGATGGGCTCTGGGAAGTGGCCATACATGAGAGGGGGACGATCAAGGCCAAGGAGGTGATCCTGTGCGCCAATGCGCATACGGGCGAACTGCTGCCCGACTCCCACGTCGACCAATTGTGAGTGGAGCGTCGTCTCTCATGGCAGGTGAACATGTCGTTTGGTGATTGTCATTGATCGATGCCCGCTCCAGCTTCACCCCCTTCCAAGGCCAAGCGGCGAACATCACCCCGCCCACCACATACGCAGGCGCCAAGTACCTCAACCACAGCTATACGATCGAGAACGGACCATACCTCATCTTCACTCCAAACTCCGGGATCGTGCACGGCTTCCATTATCTGAATGCGTTCGAACAAGGTCTATGCGAGAAGAAGGATATCTTCTGGAACCTCGATGACAGCTATGTCAAGCCCGAGATCAAGAAGGGTCAGTACAGTGCGGCTCAATGTAGAGGTGAATCAGGAAGCTGATGATGTCGCTTGTAGCACTTGGAGAATACTGCCAGAAGACCTTTGAGGGCTGGGGAGAGGAAGCGCCCGGAGAGGGCGGAGCGCGTTTCTGGTCAGGTGTCCTCTGCGCAACGCAAGACACCCTTCCGCTCGTTGGCGAGGTGCCAGGCAAAGAAGGCCTCTGGATCTCGGCGGGCTTCCACGGTGAGTCGTCTCAGCCCTGAACACGGCGATCGCAGTTGAGTAAATGGTGACACGTCTCAAGGCCACGGTATGGGTCGTATCCCGCTCGTCACCAAGTACCTCGCCGAGAAAGTGGCTACGGGCAAATGGAACCCCGGTCTTCCAGCGTCGTTCATCATCACGCCCGAGCGTCTTGAGAAAGGTGTCACTGTAGCACCACCGTTCATCACCAATGAAGAGAGATTCGGGAAGAGCTGGGGCAGTCTGTTGACTGGCAGCGGGGACAAGGTGCAGTCTATCCCCAGATAGATATAGCGATACATATAAAGATAGAGGGCTTTGGTTGTAGATGGGTGCTATTTTGGTTGTCGATTGTAATGTATTGCCTCGATTCTCATTCCCCGGGCACGGACGATTTACGCAACGCGCAATAAGAGCGCCACAGTGTAATAGGAGGTTCGAATCTCCCTTAAGCGCCAAGAGACGTCGTGCAATACTCGCGCACGCTGCGTCGCTAATGACGGAATTTGCCGAGTGCCGAGTGCCGCGTGCCGCGTGCCGCGTGCCGAGGGTCTCCATGGGGCTCACGGGGAGAGAGCGGGAGACAAGCGCAAGTCTCCAAGCTCAGCACTGTGCTCGGTGAATTGGCTTCAGGAATGGTAAAGAGGCGTTTCTCAATTTCGCTTTCGCTTCTATTGTTCTGGCCTGAAGCTGGAGAAAGTTCTAGCGCACCATCAGCCCCACTGTCGGCCGAGCGCCAGCAGCCCCAGCTGCTGAAGCAGTCGATCGTGCTCCGTCCGTATGCGATGGCATGGGTGACGAGGCATTACCGATCGGCGACAGACGAGCGTGATGACGCTCCCGTGTTCTCGTGTTCTCGTATGCTCGCGCTCTCGTGCTCTCGCAGCATCGGCTACTCCGGTACTTCTACGTCGGGAACGATCACACGTGTGCGTCAGCGCAGCACCAGTCATCATACAGTACTGAGCAGTCTGCGCAGCTCGTCATTCATATGGATACGCATGTGCGCACCTGTACCTGTACCTGCAGCTATGATCGGTGCGATGATACTGTATTATGCATAGTCACGCCATATGAGAGCACGAGTGCATGAAAAGAATATGGAAAATTAATGAATTCGCGTTGCCCCACGATCTACATTTGTACAACACCATTTAGCATTTGCATTCATTCACCGTTCACTACTTTACTTTCATCTCGTTAACCTACTCTTCACTTCGTACTCGACACTTATCCTTGCTCTCAGCACTGCATCGCATCGTGGCGCGGCTCACAGCTCACAGCTAACACAGCGCTGTACACCGCTGCATCAGCTTGGTGCATCACTACCACATCACTGCCAATACTGAGAACCATAACCGCATCACCTCATCATGTCCCTCAGCACCAGAGATCCCTCGCACTCGCCTATAGGGTCCCCAGAGCTCCTGGCCCCGTCTTCCCTGCCCACCGTCGCTTCTATACCAGAGGTATCGATGGTGGAGGAAAGTACAGTCACCGGAGTCTCGTTCACACCAGAGTACGTTCAAGTCTCCGATCCTTCCTTCCTTTTCCCCGAATTAAACCCGAGCTTCATACTGATCTGATCTACGCTGCAGGCTTTGGGTACAGCGAAGACATTGGGCGCTCGACGCACTCCGTCGCGAAGGTGTGCGGTCGGTATGTCCTTTCCACACATCGAGTGCGGACTCGTACCCGCTCGCTCGCTGACATGCCCTCCACCGTACAGGTACTCGATATAGGTTGTGGACAAGGAGCACTTCTTGAGACTCTGGTCATTCCGCCCACAACAGTTTACGAGCCCCCAATACGACCCAGTCAACAAGATCAACAAGCAGAGGCGCAGCTCCCAAGTCCCGTAGACAGCGACTTTGATGATGATTTCGGGGAAACAAGGGAACTTTTCATCACTGTAAGTGACCGTCTTTCGACTATACCGCCGGTGGACAGCCCAGATCTGACACAACAACGCTCCACGTAGCGTCTCGGTGGCCTCGATGCTTCCCCTTCAGTCATCGCGCCCGCTCTCTCAGTCATTGCCTCGCCGTCATCATCAGCGTCATTTCCTCCGCCCACACCACGCTGGGAACCACTCAATACCGAATTATGGCTTGGAGGTCTAGAAAAGTACAACGCGCGGCTGGAGGGATACGAAGCAATTGTGGCTCTGGAGGTCATCGAGCATCTGGATCCAAACGTCTTGAGCCGGTTTGGAGTGGTGACTATGGGCACTTATCGACCTCGACTATTGATCGTTTCCACTCCCGTAAGTCTAAATCGTGAACCAGGCCGACACTACTGCTCCTGCTGACAGTAACGTCCCGACAGAATTTCGATTTCAATGCCACATTCCCCAGAGCCGAGGAGCAGAATTTTGCAAAGAAAGGCTTCGTGGACCCCACTGGTCGGACAGATCGAGTCTTCAGGTGAGGACGTTCCATCCTTTCACCGTATATAGCTAATCAAGACTGCAGACATTCCGATCACAAGTTGGAGATGACCAGCAAGGAGTTCAGAGAGTGGGCAGAAGGGGCTGCTGCAGATTGGGGGTATGTTCATTTCACTTTCTCCTAGCTAAAGCATGTCGTGCTGACACACCCTCAGTTACACTGTCGAAATATCCGGTGTTGGCGTCTCGTCAGCTCCTTCGTTTTATCCTCAAAAGGATCCTGCGCTCCCTGCTCAACCCATTTTCGCCAGTCAAGTGGCCATGTTCCGTATGGGCACTGGTTTGGCTCTCCGTTCTCCCCGGTCGGTCCGCACTATCGAACTGCCCTTCATGCCTGGTTCAGCCGAGTCGCGCCACCCGCACAAGCTTGCCGGCAAGTTCACGCACCCCATCTCAGCTCCAGGAGACGGAGCAAAAGCGTCGCCTAGCGATATCCGAAATCAGGTACGGAACGCTTTCCAGCAATGGAACGTCGGCGAAGTGAGCCTGGACGAGCTTTGGGGCGTTTACGAGATCTCCGGCTCAGCAGCGGGAAGTAAGCGGCATCTCATAGGCAGCTTGGGGGGCTGGGGGGATTGTCCAGCTATAAGAGGCGCAAATGACGAGTTCGAAGTGCGCAAGGAGAAAGGACGGGGATTGAGCGTGCGATGGAACAAGTGGGAGCCGTCAGAGGAGCCGAAGTCTGAAGAGTGGGGGAAGCCGATGGAGGGAGTGGAGAGTACGAGCACTGGAATCCCAGAGACTGAGACTGGAGGCTGGTGAGATTACTCACCTCTCTCGTGTTTGGCCGGAAGGGGATGAGGAGAGAAAGTACTTTGTCTTCGATGATGATTTCGGGTGATTCGCATGGTTACAGTTCCAGTCAAAAGTATATACGTTTTGCCCTCATTTCGAGCGGTTAATAGCCTCTGGTCATCTGGTCGTGTCCCAGTGGCATCAGTGGGCAGCGGAGCACGAGAGCACGACGGTGAGCCAAACACGTGGGAGGATAGTCCCATACAGTACCCTTCATACACCATAGCATACCATGAGCGATCCATAGTGCATGTAGACATCAGATCGACGCAGACAGATGGCTCCGTCGGGCTCGACGTCCACCCCAACCCCGGAGCAACAAAGAACCGATACTAAGGTACTGATGAGATGAATCCACCCTCCGGGCCGTGGCGCCGCCGCTAGCATCTCTGGTTTTCGTTCGAGTCATGGGACGTGTCAGTGTTTCGGTATTTAGATTGAACATATTGATGTCTGTCACTTATGTACGAATGCCAGCGACCACATGTATGAATGCAACGGGTCTCACGTGCCGTAACACAGACGTAAATCCAAATCAGTACCGCACCAATGGTCTGGTCAAACGAGATACTAGCGATTCATTAAACGTGTCTAACGCCGCCTATCGCAGATACAGTATCTATACCCTAACGTTTGATGACCTTCTTCCAGAGCGGCACCTTGGTCTTGTCCAAATCAGTCTTGTACTTGATCTCCTCCTCGAGCTCGCTCTCCTCCAGTTCGCCCCAGCCGTAGTAGATCACAGAGGCGAAACCGAGCATCGCCGTGATGATGCAGCCTGCCAGAGCACCGATCGCCTTTGGTGTCCAGCCCTACCACCGCGAACGCAATCAGTATCGAGATCACCAGCAATAGATAAGATGATGCTCGAGCACTCACCATGACGAGAGGGTAAGGCCCCAATGGTTCACCCTTGAAGTCGGTCGTCGAGTAGGTGCCGACGACGTTGCCCTCGGTCGGCGTGTTCCAGTACTCGCAGTGGTCGTAGATGGCGCTAGGGATCGAGCTGTTGCCGATCTCCTGGAACTTGTCCGGAGCCTCGATCATGATTCCACCAAGACCAGATGACAGATGCCAGTCAATCTGAATTAAGAGTCAGCCAGGTCATACCTTACGACAACTATGAAAAGGTCGGGTCACTTACGTGGCAGTGGAACATCCAAGCACCGGGATTGTCAGCGACCCATCGGAGAGTGACACTGCCGGTAGGAGGGATGGTGATGGTATCACGCCTCGAAGGGTTCTCCTGGTTTTCATCGAACGCTGGGTTGATCGTGGTGTCATTGGAAGTCACATCGAATGACTTGTGGACGACTTGAAACTCGTGTCTGACAAGAAGGAGTTGATCAGCATGCTTCTCGTATTGCAAGTAATTTGTTGCTCACCCGTGGAAGTGGAAAGGGTGGAAACCGGCATCCCAGTTGTAGACCGTGAGCTGCACGTGTTGCATGTGCGAGTACGTGAGCGCATTAGTCTGCGCGCCGTATACTGCCGCGTTGAGTGAGTCGTTGCCCATAGTCAAAGCGGTGAACATGGAGGGGACGTTGGGCATCTGGAATGTGACGTTGTTGACTGCGAGTGATAGACGTTAGCTGTTGCATAATAATGACGACTAGAGACGCAAAGACTTACAAGAGGCGCGGTTGGTCCCGTCGCTGTAAGTGTCGAAGAAGACGTTCCACACGAACTCGACATCGGCGCCGTACATTGGCGTCTTGACAAGCGGAGCCCATTCGGTATCGTTGATCTGGGGAATACTGTCCACGATGACCTCTGTAGCAGAGTCTTTGCTCGAGTCGTAGATGATCTGGATAGTGTTGTTCAACACCAAGTCGTCGGGGACGGAGTCGTACCTATCGTCATTAGCCTTGTGTTTGACATTTAGTGAACTTACATGTCCGTGTCCTGCATGACCATCATGGCGTAGTTGGTGTCACTGCTGTTCTTCGCCGCGACCAGGATAGAGTATCGTTGAGCGACTGCTACGGTCAACGAGTCGATTTGATAAGGCTCAATCTCCACGCCGTCCGCCTCGATGATGTACATGTCATGCTGGTCGATGTTGACCCAGAACACTGTTTCGTCAGCACTTGCGCGTCACGCAAGTAACTCACTAGCAAGAGAAGCCATGTTGATGAAACGGATCTTGTACGTCTTGCCAGCCTCGAATGTCATCGATGCGTTGTCGCTGATACCGATACCGCTTGACAACTCAGCTTGAGTGTTGAGGTAAGATCCGTTTTGAGACACGAAGACAAGCGCCGAGTCTGACATATCAGCGCCATCCTGAGAATGGAGACTCACTGGGCACGGGCTCCGCACCAGTCGGGTTGGTCCAGGTCAGGAACTCGTTGTCGATCAAGCTCTGGTACTCATCGTGATACCTGATTATCAGCAATGTCGCTGGCTTCGTGGACTCACCAATCGGTAAGAGTCACAGTGTACTCTTCGTCCCAAGTTGTATTGTCCGACCTTCCCGTGTCATTTTGAGGCATGATGATGAAGGCTGTTCACTGATCAGCTTTGTGTTGTACTGACTGTTCTGAAACGACATACGTGATCGAAGTCCATCGGTATACTGGCCGTTGTAATGTCCGTGAATCCAGAAAGTACCGGTCTGCAAGCGTCAGTCTCTTATAACAATGATATTAGCTCACCTGTAACGAGGTGTCGATCTCGTATGTAAGGGTTTCGCCCATGGGAATGGGACATTGGTTGGTAGCGACTGCGCCATCTGACCAATTTGAGCCATTGAAGAACAATCCGTGTGTGTGTAATGCTGTTCCAATTGATGCGTCTCCAAGACCATTGTATGCGTGGACTTTAACCAAATCACCCTGAGTCGCAGTGATAACAGGTGGTCTGGGCTATCAGCAAACGTAGACAGCAAGATGACTCACGGCCATGATCCGTTCACACCGATTGCTCTCCTGTCTGCAAGCTGCACGAAGTCAGCACGGCTTTACATCTTCTCAGCTAGACGTTAGAAAGTGCTACGTACTCCATCGGGATTGACCGTAGCATAGGATATGTTCCAGTAAAGGTCGATGGTCGCGGCACTCGCCAGCGATGCCAGTGACAGGGCTACCAGTGAGCGTAGCATTGCGTTAATGCTGCTTGAGAAGGTGGTGGTCGAAGTGATAAAGTTGTGCAACTAATCTGATATGAAGTTATGCAAAAATTCAACAAGGTAGGATATAAGAAAATGCCTCGTTCTTGGCTTGGTCCGCAAGGGAGAGCTAGAGCGAGGCGTGGAAAAATGATATCGACCAAGATCGGCCGTGATGGAGGCTGATCGCAAAGCGAGATCTAACTAGCGTCAAACGGCATCTGCTTCGCCTACAGCTTCGTTTACTGCTACTGCTTCTGCTCCGCTGCCTTGCGTCGCGCTTTTCGGCTGTCAAATGCGAAAAGCAGGAACGGAAAAGAAGATTGGGGGTTTCACACCAGGCGAGCCCTGAACACGTCGAGTGGTGAAAAATTCGTATCTGATAAGGGAAGCTGCTGGAGTACAGTGGCTCGGCATCGCTCCGCAGCGGGTCTATTTTCAGACTTCGTTAGCATATCTGATAGACTTCAGGGTATAGCAGCAAAAAGAAGAAAAGTTGGGTTACTGCCTCTCGCGCTCTTGCTCTCCGTCAGTAGTAGTCTTCTTCGCTTACGAGCCAAAAGCCTGTCATCAAGCCACAATTTCGTGTCCGCTCCACCTTGCCCTTTCCCGCCGCGTCGCACTCTATATATACTACTTTTATCGGCCGACAATCTGATAAAATCGTACGTGGGCTGGATTGTCTGTCTGCATGATCGCGACTATCGCGGAGGATGTGGAACCAGTGCCAAGTACTCGAGTAGTAGGTATGGGCATGACTCTCAAGGCACCCGCGAACAGCCGCGATCTCCGTCGCCTGCGTGACGCTAATTTCTTCGCTAGAATGAGAGGCGTAGACTAAGTGAATTTCGGCCGTGCCCTGTGAACTATCTTGATCTGAGATCCAAGGAAGCAAAGCGAAAAAAATGCCTCACATCGTCAAAGGCCTTGCTTAACATATACCCTTCGTGTTTCTCATTCTTCTTACGTTCGTTGAACGACCCAATCCACTTCAACTACAGTCAGAATATTACGTCGTTAGTGACGAGCTTGGCTGATCACAATGGCGCGCGACCTCTTCGATGTCCCCATCTTCTTCATCGTGCTTCGTAAGTACGCGCGTGTCGAATGGTCGCTGACAATCGCAGGTGAAAGTATCGAAGCGGGAATCATCGTCTCGGTCCTCCTTTCGTTCGTCGAACAGCTCATGAGCTCTGGCCGACTGGTGCCGCTGAACAACGATGGTTCCACCGAAGCTACTCAGGACAACGAGGCGCGTATCGCGCGTATCATCAGGCGAATGAGGATCCAGATCTGGGCTGGTACTTTGGCCGGTTTCTTCATCGCACTCTGTATCGGAGCTGCCTTTATCGCTGTCGTGAGTTATTTTGAAACACGTGCATCCGCTGATCCAGCAGTTCTACACTACTCTCACGGATCTTTGGGCCAATGCGGAAGATCTCTGGGAAGGCATCTTCTCCCTCTTTGCAGCCGTAGTCATCTTCGTCATGGGTATCGCCTTCCTGAAGATGGACCGATCTCGTATCAAGTGGCGTTTCAAGCTCGCAGCCGCCTTTGACAAGTCGTACACCAAGGTCGCCAATGCCGAGGGTGTCAACGTCGAGGAGGAGGAGATCAAGAACAAGCGCGAGGGAAGGAGCGGTAAATGGGCATTGTTCCTCTTGCCCTTCATCACTGTGTTGCGAGAAGGTCTCGAGGCGATCGTCTTCGTCGGAGGAGTGAGTCATGCCCCGCTTGATACAGCTGCTGATCCAATAGGTCTCCCTCAACACGAGTGCTGCGTCGATCCCTATTCCTGTCATTGTCGGCCTCATCGCCGGTGTTGCCGTTTGTAAGTGCTGCTTGTACTCAGTGTCACAGCGTCGCAGCGGTCGCTTACCGTAATCATACAACAGCCTACGCAATCTACCGAACTGGATCCACCGCGACCCTCCATTGGTTCTTGTGCGGATCGACCTTCTTCCTCTTCCTCATCGGCTCTGGGCTCATGTCCAAGGGCGTCGGCGCGATCCAATACTACCGTTTTGCCGCGGCGGTCGGAAGCGATGTGTCCGAGAACGGCGATGGGACTGGCAGTTTCCAGGTTGCTGGAAACGTCTGGCATCTGACTTATGGTAACCCCGAGACTGGTTCGGCTACGACCAACGGTGGATGGCAGCTGTTCAACGCTATCTTCGGCTGGAGTGAGTCGTTGTACCTCTTGCTGGCTGCGGCAATGCGCCCCAGCGCCACGAAGAACCAGCTAACGATTGTTATTCGTGTGTGCAGACAACACCGCTACCCTCGGCAGTATCCTGTCTTACATCTTCTACTGGCTCCTCATCGTCGTCACGCTCTTCTACCTCCGCTGGTCAGAAGGCCGCGTGACTGTCTTCGGCAAGCAGTCCGAAGCAGGCAAGCGACTCATAGCCCGCAGGGCTGAACAAGCCCAGCTTTCTCCCTCTCTCGATACGCCCATCGAGGAGAAGAAGGCCGACGCTGTTGAGCCTGCGCAGGAACAATCCGCGCTTCACACCCTCGACCACAGTTGATTGTGGATCGTCTCTGCGTGAAGACGGCAATTACTGCTTCTGAGAAGATGGAGTTGCTGGGGGAGTACACGAATAGTAATCTCATTTATATATACATGACTTTCGTGGCGTACCGACCCTTGATCATCCATGAGTGGCATGCATTCGGGATAATGGACATGTTCCAGATCCAACAAGGATGCTAACGCGTGAAAGATGGTGAAACGTTTCTAACTCGCTACCTGCAATGGTCAACTAAGGCTACAGTGCTACAAAGTAGAGTCAATCTTTGATCAACGTCACGAAGAGGAACAGTATGAGGACGCAGCGCCATCCTCGCAGACATACGCCATCAACTCGGGCTCGACGAGCACCTTGGGTGCATAAGCGACGACAGCGATGGCGTCCAAGGCAGCTTGGCGGATGACAGCGGGAACCTCTGTGAAGGTGTTCACTTGACTACGTATCCAGACCACGGCAATCAGTATAATCATATGAGATCAAAAGTGTATTGTATGGTGAGGAAACAGGACTCACCCGGTCTTGTCGAAGAAATTACACTGGGACGAGGTGTTGAATCTCGATAGACTCGCTGTGCCCCCATGCTCCAGCGCGTCAAGAGTGAGGAAGAACGCCGGGGCCGCAATAGTCATTCCGAAGTGGTCCGTAACGTAGCCAGGACATGCGGCTGCCGAATGTCGTAGCATCAGCGTGATGACTTGCGGCAAGATCACACGTGAGGAGTGAAAGGAGATCTTGTAGAGCTCATGTACTCACTCTGAACGGAAATAACGGTCGCCCCAGAGAGGTCACTTGTCGGATCAACCACTTCGGGCTGAATAATGTCGTCTTCGATCGTATACAGACTGGTAGTAGTAACCAATGCGGAACCTCCCTTGGCATTCTGCGCTGCGAGGTAGTGCGAGCCGACGCTTTGCTGAAACACGCTAGGTTCGCAGCCACCCTGAAGGAGATCTTGACCGGTACACAAAAACGGTCCTTCGGCGGTACCTACGATATATTGGACGTGTCAGGCTGTACTGCTTACGGCCTGCGACCTTGTGATCTTTGATATGGGAAGAGGGAAAAAACGCTGGCACGGCATGTAGGAAAGTCGGGACACTTGACTCACCGTGGAAGTCGCCGGCGAGCGAGGAAAAGCCCGAGACGTACTGCCTCATACTAGGCCAGAACTCCAGCGCCCATTGGATATTGATATTCCCCTGCGAATGACCGACAATGAAGACTTTTCCAGTCGTGCTCTGTTCTGCCAAGACTTTTATATTGTACGCGATGTACTCTGCGTTGACCTGGGCATCGCCGAGCGAACGAGTGGGCGAGGTGAACCAGGCGATATCGTAGCCCGACCTATGAGCGTTCCTGCATCAGCCAAGCTCGCTACTGCGCACTGCAAGCAGAGAGTAGAGGGAAGCGGATAGAGAAAGCTCGACTCACCCCTGGCTCGGCAGGTAAGTGTTGTATGGCCCCGGCCCCCAGGTCTCCTCCCCCGTGCTACCGGTGCCATGGACCAAGAATACTATGCCTCCAGCTTTACTCTGGAATCCATTAGGGAATGTGATCACGCTCGCCAGCTCCTCGCACGATAGACTGTAAGGGGCGTCGCCTGACACAGAAGTGCATCCCGCGGACGTGGACGTTACAGCTGTGGAAGTGGAAGTGGAAGTGGCGGAAGCGGAAGCGGAAGCTTTGCTAGCGGACGAGATCGAGGCAAAGGCTTTACTTGAGATACTGCTCAGCTTGGCGGTGGAACTCGCGGACTTGGTCGAGGACGTCGATTTGGTAGAGGTAGGCGTGGATGTCGAAGAAGCCTTGGTGGTCGCTGCACTCGTTTTAGAGGCGGATGAACTCGTACGCTTGACGGTGGTCGATAGAGAAGTCCTGGGAGTGGACGTGGACGTGCTCTTGGCGCTTATAGTGGAGGACGCCTTGGTGGTTGCCGCAGAAGCAGCGCTAGTCTTGGTCGTACTGACGACCGGTCTCGAGCTTGAGCTCGAAGATTTGGCCGTTGTCGTAGTCGTTTTCCCGCCTACGCCTAACGAGAGATTAATACTGATATCCAATCCAAGCGCTCGCTCATCGAGTGGCTAGATATGCGATTCAGCTTTAAGATCTTTCTACATATACTAATCACAAAAAGCCACTCACTCTCGCCCATACTGTTGCTGACCCGAAGAATGCAGCAGCAAGAAAGGCTGTGGTAAACCGCATCGTGGCTCGGTCGTGCTGCAGCTGACAGGTCCCCTCTACAGCAGGGAGAAATACTGGGTGAGGCAGCCCCTATGCAGAATTCCAGTCTCATATATATCGACTTCTTTGCCTGTAAGCAGTCCATGATGCATTGATCGTCATTGCGCTATTCCCGGACTCCAGCTCGACGAGCTATGATCAAAGGGAGTAGATCAGGACGTCGCTTTCCCGCTCTAGTCTTGCGCTGCCGACCGACCCAACGAGATCGAGAGCAGCCCGGCATCATGGCCCTCGCTTGTGACCAATGGAACTCGCCCCATCTGTCAGTCGCCAGCTACAGTATCGTGCCGACACCGTAATGCATGTACGTTAGATGGCACTTTGCATATTCGGTACAGCAACACTTTTCATACAGTACTCGAGTAGGTCAGGGCACATGCTATGCCTAACAGTTCAAACCCCGTCCGGACCAAAATGCTGGAATCACGCAGTATCCGGGGGACTCGTGGGTCTCCTTACGGCAAAACTGCATCATTCGTTCAATCGTCATTTGTCGTACTGTCGTTTCAGTTGATGTCGGCGCTTTGTTACATCTCATAGCTACAATAGCTCGCTGCTAGCGGCTGCTGGATGTGCCCGTTAATTGTCAAAGTGACGGGCAAGCCGACGAGGTCAGTAACCGTTAACGTGGTAGACTCGATCAGCTACTCCACCATTGTATGTCACTGGATCCAACCAGCGCTAGTACCACAATAACGCATACAATCATGCCGTCATGCTGGCATGCTGTCATGCCTTCTTGGCCATTAGAATGCATGCCATCACGATCGCGAAAGCTGGATAGCAGTCACCAAGAATAGGGGTTGCTAGCCGCAGTACCAGTACCAGTACCCGGGTACCGGTCCCCAGATGTGGTAGGCTACCTCACGGTAGTGGATGAAAGTAAGGCATCTTGATACTCGGCTCCGCATTGTTAGCACTCAGATTCGTTGCCTGAGTTGCCTGAAGAACGACACTTGATTACCTTGTGGAGCCGTGCGTACAGCTAGAGAGCGCCTGCAGTGGGGCGATCGAGAAAGCAGTCAGACATGCTACATTGTGATACGCTTAGACGCCATACTGTACTCATATATAAGTATGCCTATCTACATACACACTCCAAACTGGATTTGCAGACGATACAACTCGGTTCCTTCATCCATCCTTCCACACAAACAGCACAATCACATACTGGTATTCAAGATGCGCCTTACCCTCACAACACTGCTCATCGCTACTGCACTAGCTATGAGCGCCGGTGCGGCACCCCTGACTCAGCCCCATGCGCGCTCGACTTCTTTACAGGAGCAGCGCGATATCAATGTATTGAGTGACGATTCGATCTGTACGTCCACCCCCCTTCCCAACCCATCGTTTCTCCTCGCATCGTACGGCCTCGCCATAGGCTGACATACCGTAATAATCGTAGTCTCCGGCAATGCCGTTGATCCCTCCGCCTCTGCGTCGGACAATGGGAATGACGACGGGAACCCCTCAGCGTCAGGCAACGGGGATCCCTCTGCTTCCGACAATGGGAATCCTGCAGCCAGCGACAATGGCAACGAGGCAGGAGATGACGCTGGAGACGGCAGCGCGAATGCAGATTCACTGGAAGAGACAGTCGCAGCTGCCTTGGCCCAGGTCACGGGGTCGTAAGCCAAGACATCGTAAAGGCCTGATGAAGAAGCAGTAGTACAAACACAAAGGAGTTTCATGCAGGACATGCGAGAGCAATACATTATGTCTATGATATATATTATGAGTCATGAGTCTAACCATATCTCGAGCCGAAACATTATATCGTTGATCATGATGCTTTCTTGGAGGCCTTGCTTCGGAGTTTACTAGTAGATATTGATTCGCCAATCAGCTTTTGCCCATCCTGATGTGAAGAGAAGCCACAGATTGGACTTACAGAAGCAAGAAGACCAGCGCGTATGAGGATACCACGAACAATGCCGTGATACCGATATCTCGCCAGCCGTCCAATTTCTTGCCCAAACCGAGCGTCGCGAGGTACTGACTGCCCTTGGAGTACGGGCAATATTGACAGCCGCTCGTCGCGTCGGGGTTGTTCAGATAGCCAGTAGCGGTCGACAGGAACGTTGACATGTACGCTTGGCACGTCTCGCCGGAAGGAGGGTCGAAAACGCCGTACTCCTCTTCGGCACATTCGACAGTCACGTTCCACATGATTCGCGAAGCCAATCCTCCGATCAAGTAGTTGAACGGGTTGATGTAGTAGAGCCAGTCTCGCCACCAGACGGGAATCGAAACGAAAGGCACCAGCACACCACAGAACGATGTGAGAACTATCGTTTGTGGAGTGGTCAGCTACATGCCTGTCCGCATGACCGGCAAACACTCACTTCCGATGACCATAGGGTTGACGAGTGCGGCAAAGACGGCATTTGGCGCGTAAGCAGCGATGAATTGACCTATCTCCGATATCAGCACAAAACCTCACCAAGAGACTGAGACGGCTCACCGATACCAGTGTACAAGAACTCGTATAGAGTCATTTGCAGGTAGACCGGACCAGCAACACTGGGTGCGTAGCTGAAGCCGACGATGGCATACCAAGGAGCAAAGTACAGTAATGCGCAGACCAGGAGGTATGGTACTTCTGCAACGATCTCGCCGAAACAGAATGCCTGCCAAGAGTAGAGCTTGGCTTTCTTCTCTCTGGCTTCGAAGATGTCTCGGTTCTTGATGAACTTGGGTTGAGTCTAGACAGGCACAATAGGGTTAGCTCGGTGCATGATGAGGCGAGATCGAGAAAAGGCACCTGTGCAATCACACCGGCTACATTGAGGTGAGTGTCAGTGAGAAGCATATCCTGTTTATAGCAAAGAACTTACGAGCAACGAAGATGAACGAGAAGATCGTGAAGATGCGATTCTGCAATCCTTGATATGTGTTGTTGATCATCCAGAAACTGTTCGGGGTCAGTATTGATCAAGAGATGAACACCGACACTCACCTGAAACCGTTGAAGAGCGCCGATCCTATGTGCAGCATGACCTTGTTCATGACGTACTCGGTGTCTCGCCACAGCTGGATGGAAGCACGTTTGGTGACCAGACGAAGTTGAGCGGCGGTAGTCGAAGCATACTCGTACTTGTCGTCTTCTGATTGCTTTCGCTCCTTGCTTGAGGCTTCTTTGTTCAATTCGTCCACCTCTGCGAAGCGCGCTTTGCATTCTTCCGACTTGAGCCAGATTTCGGCCCAGTCTCGACCCTTGGAAAGCTCGCCAGAGACAATGTCGATCATCCGCTCAGCAGGGTTGACATCCTTGGGAATCTTGACGCCTTGTTTGCCAAAGTAATCTGCCAGGTTGTCCACCGCTCCGACTACGACATTAGCGCAACCCTCGAATGGTGCAACTCACAATAGACCATTTTACCTCCCGCCTTGAGAAGCAACAGCTGGTCGAAACGACCGAACAAAGAAGCCGAAGGCTGATGGATAGTACACAAAACGGCTTGACCAGCGGCGGCTAGTTTTCGCAAGAACGAAACGATCAGATACGAGCTCTGACCATCGAGACCCGAGGTAGGCTCGTCGAGGAACAAAAGCGATCTAGATAGAATGAGCCACCGGTTTGCGCATATACACTCACGGTTTGCTGACAAGTTCGACGCCAATAGTCAATCGCTTTCGCTGTTCGACACCAAGACCGGCGCCAGGCTGACCGATTAATGCGTCTTCGATATCCTGCAATTCCAGCAGTTCGATGATGACGTCGACGTATTCGAGTTTTTCCTGCTTCTGTCAGCGAAGCGGACCTTCCTCTTGACTCACCTTATCCGACAATGACCTAGGCTGTCTGAGCAGAGCCGAGAATTCTAAAGCTTCTCTGACAGTTGCTTGTGGCAAGTGCACGTCCACCTGCTCGCAGTATCCGGTCGTACGTTGGAATGCGATAGGTAGAGGCTGACCGTTCATCAAAATCTCGCCGTGAATCTCTCCATCAGTCTTGCGCGCGGCCAGGACGTCCATAAGAGTGGTTTTTCCCGCACCCGAACTACCCATGAGGGCAGTGAGCGTGCCCGCCTTGCAGTAGCCGAAGACGTCATTGAGCAACTTGAGATCCTGACCGCCGTTCCGAACGGTGTACGAAAGGTTCTTCCACGTAAAGATACTAGGAATTATCAGCGACGAAATGGTCATACACTCACGTGTTGTCGGCATGTACACCTTCGACCTCTTCCTTGGGCTTGCTCTTCTCTGTCGGTTGCATCTCGCCACCGCCTTGTTCCTCGTCCGTAGGCGCGTTACCGTTTTGGTTCGAAGCTCGAATGAACTTGCCACCGCCACCACGCTTGTAGAGGAGAATAGACTTGTTGGATCCGGCAGCGGGCAGACGTTCAATGGCAACTGCAGCCAAGAACAAGCAGAATATCCACAGGGCTATGACGATACCAAAGTTTCGCCAGACATGCGTTTCGTAGAATGACAAGGCAGTTGCTGCGTATGTTGTACCAGACAAGGTGGTGGAACCGGCAGTCGCCCCAGCGATGGCACATCCGGCAGGAGTTCCAGTGTAACCCTGACCATACGGGACAAGTTGGGGTTGAACGCACTCGAGTGTAAGGCCTTCTAACTCGTGTACCATGAGCGCCTCGAATGAGTAGTGAACAGGGTCGAGCCAGCGAAGCCAACCGAACCAGGGTTTCATCACGGGAGTGTATATGATATAGCCGGCGTACTGTCATTAGCTATGCATGACAAAAGGAAACTCACAGTAACAAGCACACTGAAGGCCAGGCCGGATACTTTTGAAGCGTTGTTGAACGTGCCAAACGAGTAACCGATCCAGCGGAAAAACGCTGTTGTGCAGAGCGTGTTGAAATAGGTGAAGAGTAGGTACGTGAAGTACAACCCCGCATTGCGTTTCAGACCGACCATGAAATAGATGATTAACGTGTAGATAGTGATTTGGACGAAGAAGATTGGGAGATCGCCAATCGTCTGCGCGATAAGCACTGCAGAGGGGCGATACATCGAGAAGGCTTTGTGTTTGGACAAGACGGCTCGTCCTGAGAATGCCGCAGTGGTCTCACTCAAACTGATCAAAGATGGATCTACATGGTAAGCAGAGCCATTGTTGAGGGCACTCACATAACAGCGTCAGGAAGATTGCACCGCCTCGCAAGAACTGGTCGATATTGTCAGCATTTGACCAGGCAGTAGCTTCACAATAAGCCGGTACGCACTATTCCACCAGTCGTGTCGGATACCATGTAAAAGAGGGATCCAACAATCAACGATTGAATCAAAGTCGTGCCTTGCCGAGCCCACAGAGTCCACTGATCACCCCACCGTTCTTGGTAGTCTCGGATGAGCGCGGCACGGACCTGTACAGCATCAGATGAGGTCCTCGTGAATTGATAAAAGACATACCTGTGTGAAGAAATCTACTCTCTCAGGCCTCTTCTTGGGCGCCAGCTTGTGCTTTTCCCTTCGGAGCTGCTCTTGGGTTGCAATGGTCTGCTCCTCTCTGGTCTTGTCGGACAGATGAGCATCAAGTTCTTCCAGCATGCTTTTTGCAATGGCTGAGTCTCGGTACGCTTTCGCGAAGTCGGCTGGCGTCGTCGGCACCTTTTTGTTGTGCCCTTTCTTGATGATCCGCTCGTTGACCTGGGACAAATCAGCTCATGTCAAAATGGCTGGAGATCTACTCACTGCAGTCACCGAAGTCAAGAAATCCGCAGTGTTGCCTCCATCGGGGTGCACAAAGCCGAGGTCCTCAAAGTATTCCCTAGCTTCCGATCGCGGACCGTAGTAAATCACGCGACCTTCTGCAATGACGGTGACTTTGTCGTACAGATTATAGATACCGTTACCGGCCTGATACAGACTGACGACTGCAGTGTTCCGCTCAACGTCGGAAAGGGTGCGCAGAACTTGGTTGAATTTGAGAGCGGTGTCGGCATCTAGACCGCGGGTAGCGTTGTCCCAAAGTTGCACCGAAGCTTTGCTCGTGAGGACTTCCGCAACGGATACACGCTTCTTCTCTCCGCCTACGAAACCAAACGTCAGACCTGCTGATGCGAGGAGACAGAAGGAACTCACCGGATACACCACGAACGTACTGGTCGCCGACCTTGGTGTCATGCGTGTGGGTAAGGCCGAAGATCTTCAGCAAGGTCTCTTTCTCCCGATCCTGATACTGCTTGGGCGTCATCGGGTTGTCTCCTCCGTCGTGCGACAAACGAGCTTGATCCGACGGTGTGTTCATCCTCAACGCAAAGTCCATAGTTTGACCGACGAGCATGTTGGCGTTGTGGGTGTCTTCCTCGCTGTTGAAGATGACATCGGCCTTGTACGGATGCAATGCCTTGTCGCCTTCCATGTTGCCGTATGAGATACTTCCATCGACGCCAGCGTAACCGTTGTGCAAGCCAGCAAGGACTTTGAGAAACGTCGTACAACCGCTCCCTGGTCGACCGACCACCAACATCATCTCTCCTGCCTTGACTACACCAGAGAAGTCTTTGAGCAGATAACGTTCGCCCTTGCGCAAGCCATCCTCGCCCTTCTTGGGTTGATCGTCTCCATCCTTAAATCGCATGTCGTCCCCACGACCTCCTTCGCCGCCAGTGCCAGACCCGCCTTTCTCCTCTGCATCGACTCGCGCTTCAGCGAGCTTGACGGCCTTTTTCTTGTATTTCCGACCGGTCCATGGTGCAATAATGGCTCCCATTGTCGGGCCATACGTCACGTCATCGGCTCCGCCCTCACCTCGAACAGAGAGGTGCTCGTATGCCAGAGACAACTCCCGGTAAGGTGCAAGACCCCGGGCACGACGGAGTTCTTGGTCGCGCTGTTACAGTTAGCATTTGTAAATAAGGTGGTTCTCACCTTGAGCTGAGATGCATAGCTCCAGTCATCTTTCCCATCTTCCCCGTCTTCCCCTCGTTCCTCATTGTTCTCACTGTCTCGGTCCTCGCCGTCTTCCTGGCCATTGTACTGGTTGTCCCTGCTCCCCGTCTTACTTTGACCATACCGCTTATCAGTCTTGTCGAGAGAGCCGCTGCGCTGACGTGACACTGGCTCGGATACGATGGTCGATGCATCTTGCTCAGAGTCCTGTTCCTGTGGAGTCGACGATGTTGACGAGGATGCATGGTTTGTTGACATGTTGTTGACATCAGTGGCATTTTGTTTGTTTTGCTCCATTTCATTTTCTTCGTTGTCGAATTCACGATCGGGACTGGCGATTGTCCTCTCATCACTGTCGACGGCCAAAGGCGGTCCCAGAACGATTGCGCTCATTCTGATTTCTGTTGTCGAGCGCTGAGACTCTCCACGGTCTGTAGCCGTTATATACGATTCTTACAATGCTCAAGTGGACAAATGGCGAAGAAGCAATACCGATTGGGAATCGATCTATTATAAAGCCACTCTCGATCGCGACCAGGTTTGTCACAATAATAATATCAATGACCGAGGTGTTTGCCTTTTGCTGTGAACATTTACATAACCGAGGAGAAGGACATGGGTTGACATGACCGCAATTTGCAAAACATGCGTCAGCGTTTGTCACCGCACGCAGCAAGCCTTGGTATCCCTGTCCACAACCCATTGGGCTGTGAGGCTGTAGAACCGTTGCCGCTGCTACAACCAGACCAGGTACGGGGCACGACGAGCAGCATGCTTAACACCCCAGGCTCTTCGGTGGTGGTCCAGAAAACGACCGATTGCACGCTCTGAGCAATAACGACCCGCGTCTCAAGCAGATCCCAATTCTTCAGCAAAGACAGTTTGTTGTTCCCTGATTCCTATGCCCGCTTTTAACCCTGTTGAGAATTTCACATGCCGCTTTTATCATCACCAGGTACAGACTGCAGTACGGCTGTGGGCCGAATGACATAGGAGGCGCGACTGGAGCAATCTCAGACCCCGGCTGTCAACGAGAAATGGGGAATGCTTACGAGTGCTTACATCGGTTTTCAGACGGGCATGTGCATTTTGCATGAATGGCGTATGCATGCCAAGCCGCAATCGCAATTCTTTGCGAAACGTGCAGGTGACGTTGACCACCCTCAAGGAAGAAAGTCTACTGTCTTGGGTGAAGATTTTAATGCATACATACAAGAGGGATTCGGTAGCTAGCTCCTTCCGTGCCTCGATGACCATTTGTTGACAAGCGCACCATTCAACGAGTGATAGTGTAATAATCACAACTCGTCAGAAAGTCGTGCAAGTCCCGTGCAAAGTCGTTCGAGTGATCGGCAAGTGCTTCGATTATGAATGGCTCTGTCATAGTCTGGTCTAGGGATCGCGGCAGTCCGGTCGAGTCATCGACAGGATTACGAGCAGGAAGCCACTCTGATCGTATGGCTTTCAGCACATCTAAACCACGAGACGCCTCCTCCCACGTCAAGGCTGCAGAGTAGCACGGGTCAGTGGTGAACAGCGTGTCAATCTCGCGCTGATACTGACCTAGCTTGCTAAGGTACGAAACGCATGCATCCACTTGCAGCAAGTCGTTTTCGTGCTCTGGCGTGTCGCCGGCATTCACATTGCTGGCGGATCGAAGTAAGAAGATTGTGGCCGCCGTATACGTGATTTGTACTAAACTCGCCGGGCCCACGTCAGCTTCGGCCCAGGGCAAGGCCCAATTAGCATGAGCCACGCACTCAAGGTCATCGGGCCGTTTCTCACTCCATGATTGCGCTCGAAAGACTGCGAGTGCAGTTGCGAGATCAGCCGCGCGTCTCATAGTAGGTACAGAGCACCTACTTCGAGCAAATCGACGGTGCACGATGCTGCTTGAGCACACCTTTCGGAAGCCGATGGTGTTTCGGTTTCAGAGGTGGTGTAGAAGGGGCGATGGAGAAGGATGATTGCGAGATGGTAGAGCATATGCATCAGGAGCACGTGAGGAAGCGGGTAGGTGGCCGGATCCTGTATGGTCTGCGGAAGACTGTCTCGCCATTCGTCGAGTCGTTCCGATATCTCGAGCACAGCCTCGTCACGATGCAGATCGTCCTCGAGGGGAGAGTACCTTATCAGCGTACACGTCAGTCATCTCTAGCTTCGTCAGCTGAGACTCAAGATTACTGACATGGTGTCCGAAACCGCCCTGAGAAGTATACCGATGCGCGTGGTCCAATGAAACACCGTGGATCGCAGACTGGGCCATCCGTCACATACAGATGTATGAACACAGTCACTGGAGTACGACTTGGTGATCATCGGACTGTACCACGGTATCATGTCTGCAGCTTCGTCGAGACTCGGTAGCTGGATATCAGGATCGTTTGCGAACATCGGTGGCCTCCCTGCCGCGATTGCACGAAGCTGCAGCTCGGTGAGTATGTCACATCATACGTTGGCTCAAGCGGGGAGATAATGGCTCACCATATCTTGCAAGTACATCGCCCAGAACACTTCTTGTCGCATGCGCTTCTCGTTGATTGTCATCTGCCCTCTGTTGACATATCGATCGCAATCGAGCTCCAAACCAAGCTGCATCAAGAGGTCAGCCTTCGCTGGAAAGCATCCGCATTGTTTGATACACGCACCGCGGCAACAGCTGCAAAGGCCATTCCAAAATACACGTAGCCTGCTTGATTAGCAGGCCGTCGCTCCAGGTTGGTGTATTGACACCTACACGGGCTGATCAGCATCTGTTGTGTCTGGTCGACTTTCACAGAATGGACTTACGAGGCGAAGAGATTCATGGCTCGCACAGAGCTCAGAGAAGGGCTCTCGCATTCCGTTCTCAGCAGCCGTGCGCAGTGCTCATAAAACACGCTGTCCAGCGCCCGCATGGCTTCTGGACACGAGTCTCTTGACAAGTACATGCCCAGATAGAGGATCGTAGAGTGCAGCAACGGCGAGTACGTCGCGGTACGAGCGGGCGGTAGAGGTTGGCGTGTATCGTGCTTGACCATATTGCACTGTTCGAGATCGCGCAGAAACGCGGGCATGTCCACAACCATACACCAAGGCGCATAATAGGCTGCAAACCGCTGCAGAGCCTCATCGTGAAGCTGTTTGTCCATCGGGAACGGCTGCGGTAGGTGGCGCGACCAATCCACCCAGTCTCCGGGGTGAGCCGACGCGTCTTGCGGCTCGGTCAAGCTCGTTAGTGCCGCTCGGTGTTCCTCGCTATGCATCCAGAGTGACGTCGGTCCATAGTGTATGAAGAGACTCCCATCATCGCTTCGCTGATGAGCAGGGTCTCAGCGAATCATCCACAATCGAGCAAGCTCATACCTTGAGACGATCAACGTGAATTGACTTGTACGATTGAGAAGTGTGGGTCTGTCCTACTCTCTTCTCGGACGTCCTTATCGGTCGCGGTGCAGTCGTTCCGGTAGAATAGAGCTGCTGATATGCCCTCGGTATTGTACGCGCCGGCCGGCGAGACGATGAGATTGGTCTCGAGCGTTCCGCAGTCGACAAACCGGAAGTTATCGCCAGATCAGCATCTGTGTTGCGCCGCGGAGATTGGGAGGTACGATAAAGAGAATGTGAAGGCTCGCTCGGAGTCGCTGGCGTTGTGAGTTGGTGCGAGACCATACTTTCGAGCACCAAAAGACGCCCTCTCAGATCCGCGATCTCGGCTTGATTTCTTCGCTCGTATGGCTGATCAGCTGAACCCCGACTGCATCTGTTTATGATATGGCAAAGGAAGACCCACTTGCGCCCATCTTCGGCCTCGTACGTGCACGTGGACGACCGAACGAGGCAAATATCGCAGCTGGGTCGCACGCCATTGCATTTGATCTTCCTGCTCGACATCAAGGGTTATCAGCACTCTATATTGACAATTACCGCCTAGCTAGCTGTACGTGTCCGCCACACCTTTTTCTGCACCGGTCACATGCTTTTGAAACGTGGTTCCCTTTCCGCTTATTCTGTGATAGTGCGATCGCAGTGTCCGTACTTGAGGAGGACATGATGCTCGACAGCTTGAGCTAGTCGGCAGCAGGTTCAGATAAGAGCAGATTACACGGCTAGTGAACTAGATACGAGTACGGGTTTCAAATGCGTCGAGACGGATGTAGCACGGAGATGACCGATAGCTCACTCGCAGTCATCACACTAGAGAGATAAGGAAACAATGCATACGAAAGACGAACAACACGATGACATCTACCCTATTGCATATGGACCATTGACGAAAGAATATGGCTATCTGATGAAGCTTGCGCTATGCTCAAATCCACTAACGAAAGTGATATCACGTCTGCAAGGTCGTTGCCTCTGCTTTCGCGGCGGCACTTATTCCCGTCTTCGACTTTGCCCTGAGCGCGTCCAGCCTTTCTGAAGATGCTTGGAAGGCCGTGGGCACAGTCTCATCCCACGCTGACATGCCGTCCGTGATCACATTGGCGAGACAGGGCGCGCAGTGGAAGATCCTTGCCATGCCTAAATATCACGCGTCAGTCATAGCACAGTAGCACAGTAGCACTACCTAGCCAGCTGGTCGACTTACCGTGCCCATTGAAACCCGCAATGATGTACTGACCCTCCTTGCCAGGAAGTGGTCCCACGAACGGAACCGAGTCTGGCGTCTGCCACGAGCAAGTCGAAGTCAGCGTATGCATCAAGGCGCTTCAGACAGAAGTTGACTTGCGAACGTACCATCCCGAGAATCCCACTCCAGTGGTAATCAAATCCGCCCTGGCCCGCAACAAGCGAGTCACTCTTGTAGCCCCCGCCAGGGAGAATGTTGCAGAAGTTGTCCACGGTATCTTGGCCGCGATCGTGTCCGGGCTCCGAATCGTCCATGGTATCGTAAAGAGCTTCGTGGTCCTGCTTCGACTGTCCCGCCCTGTGAACTGTGTCAGCGAATTGTAACATCAGGTGGAAGACGAAACAACATACCAAGTTCGAGCGCAAGCTAGCACAATCGACTTGTTCGCCCTTTGCATGCTATGAACGCAGAACAGTCAGCGATGTGCAGATGTTTGAAAGAACGTTCCATCACTGACACTGAGTAGAACCTGTGCAGTTCGAAACGCAGAGACATGGTTGGCTCGATGAAAGGATATTGGGTCATCCCGACGGGCGGTGGAGTGAGCTGGACACCTTGAGCTATACAATAGTCAGCGTTGTGTTTCGCAACTGTTTCGTGATGATTGAGCTGGGTGACTTACCTTTGAATGGGACAATCATGTCCTGCATCTCGGGAAGGATCAACTTAGTGTATCCGTTGGTAGCGTATACGACCTTCTGGGCATTGATACTGCCTCGTACAGTGGTCACTGTCCACGGGTACTCGGCGGAGTCGGAAGCTGTAACCGAGGTCACTGGAGAGTGCGTGAAGAGCGAATAGCCGCCGAGTTTGTAGTTGAGGTGATGGATGGCATAGCACAGCTTTGCGGGGTTGATCGAAGCAGCGTCCCACTTGTACGCTTTGACAGCCATATCCGACCGGGAGATCTGCGTTGCACGTCAGTGAGAATAGCCTCTTTTCAGATTCCGGAGAGAGATTGATATACTTGCCTCTCTCGATTCTTCTCCAGTGAGCGCTGTGACGCTACTCACGTCGACCCCAGCCGTCTTGGCATCCTCGTACGCTTTATCCGCGTAATCACCGAAATCCTGGGTCAGGCAGAGGTCCAAAGTGGGTCGCCGCATCCACTCGCAATCGATATCATGCTTCTTCACGAAAGCATCCACGCTGGGAAAACCAATTTTAGTCAAGTGAGTAGCGGGAGTGTACGAGTGGAACCTACTTTTCCATCGTAATCCTTTCTGACCGAATGATCTTCTTTGACTGATCCCCGCCGTGCATTTTGGCATACGCGTTGTACCCGCGAAAAGCATCTGGACGACAATGCCCTGCATTCCGACCGGACGCGCCCGAACACGCCTCGCGAGCTTCCAGCACGACGATACTCTCAGGCCTCTGAGGCGAGTTGAGCAGGTAGTGCGCCGTTGCCGTACCTGCAACAAGTGTCAGTGTCAGGAAACGGCAAGACGCAGAAGAGCTCACCTGCTAAGCCGCTTCCGATAATAACGATCTCGGCGTGGTCTGGCAATGGATCTTGGGCGCCTTTGTTGACCATCTCGTCCTGGCGTGTGTCACGCTGCCAGGGCGATTGTTCCCATGAAGGGGGGAAGACGGTCGGACCCCATGGCGAGACCTTTGGAATGGCGATAGGCATGACAGACGATATAACACTTCTGAAAATCACAGTACTACTGACACGGGCTTGATTGGCAGGTTTGCCAAAGATCGGACAATTGAGACAGGAAAAACAATTGACATCGCTCGATCTGCAACATTTCTACTATGGTAGTTCCATGAGAAGTATGCTAGTCGGTGGGCACGATAGCATTCGGGACTCGGCAGAGTGTGCGGTGCGGAATCCAATTCCCGGGATCCTCACCCCAGGCATTTCGGAGAACACCGAACCGAAAAGTGAGTCGCCCATATTCTCACACAGCGTGGACGGCCTTCAAAGAACGGTGGTCACCGAGGGAATCGGCGACCAGACTGTGACAGCTGAACAAGAATCGTATCTGCGACAGCTGCTGTAACGTCCTAAGCACATAGTTTTGGCGATGCATGATCCGAGCCGATGCAGTCATCATGCCATTAGCTCGCTGCAAGCCGACATCAGATTGTGACGTGGTACCATACGGAGACTCAGAAGGAAAACAGATTACATTTCGAGATTTAACTAAAGACAAAGGCTAATCACACGATTCTTGGGCCGCGGCGTACTCTGCCAAGCTTCCATTGGCGCGCGAGTACTGCTTAGTGAACGCAGTGGCTGCCGCAGGCATCCATTTGGTCCGACTTTCGCTCTTCGCCTCCTCGTTCGCGAAGCCATAAGCACCGCCGCCCGGTGTATGGATGATGAGGCGGTCCCCAGCTTTCATGTGCAGCTTGGATGAAGGGCGCATCTTAATTCGTCGATAGTTGCCGGTAACGGCCGACTTGCGGATCCAATAAGTCGCGCCGCGCTCTCCGGGCGAGCCGCCATGCATACCGTACGGTTGATTGACTCGTCGCTCTCCGATGTGCGCGGCCTGACCGTCACATTGATCAGCGGCGCCAAGGTGACAAGTGATCTCACGGCTCACTTCCATGTCCAGGCGAGGCTGGTACTCCCGGTGAACACCATCACCTCCGTTGTTCTTCCCCTTGCCTCCTGAGCCGCGTCTTACCGAGAACTCCCGTAGGAGCACGGGGAAGCGCTTTTCGGCTACTTCTACATCGCCGATCCGCGTGTTCGTCATCTGCAGAGACATCAGCTTGAACCGTCAGGAGTTTTGCAATATACTCACATTGATTTGCGTAGCAGACTGTCCCACCCAAGTAGGGCCAGCTCCAGCTCCGCCACAGACTAGCAACCGTTAGTCAGCGGTTATCGGTAGCGAGTCCGCCAGACTTACTGGTTTCGCCGTAATACCATTTCTTATAGTCAAAGTGCGTTGCTACGACCCTGTCAGCACTTTGAGACACGTCGGAGATAACATAGAAACGTACCGTTCATGCAACCTTGAGATGCAGCACAGGCTTCGAAAGCCTTGAAAATGACGTCAACTATTCTTTGACTTGTTTCGGTATTCCCTGCGCATACTGCAGCGTCTAAAGACGGACTCAGGATGGTGTCTGGTGGGATGATCAGGCTGATAGGCTGCAAGACGCCAGCGTTCAAAGGCATGTCGGTGCCGATCAAGGTACGAAGCGAGTAGATTATTCCGGAGCGAGTGACGGATTCGGGCGCATTCAAATTGGAGAAGGATTCCGGCGACGTGCCCGTGAAGTCGAATACAGCGGACCCGTCTTTCTCGTCGATAGACACTTTGAGTCGAATGATAGTGCCGTCGTCTTAAGGTATCGTCAGCGATGACGCGGATAGTAACAGAACTCAAGACTCACCCATATAATCCTCTGAGACCAAAGGGGAATCTGCTGCCCGGCTCTTCAAGAACGACCGAACGGCCGATTCGGCATTGGTCCGGATCGCCGCCATGTAGAGCTGCACTACTTCCTTGCCGTATTCTCCGAACAAGGCGTGGATCTGTGCGGATCCGACTGCACATGCTGAGCATTGGGCTTGTAGATCTGACAGGTTGACCTCCATCATTCTGGCTGAGATACAATTGGGATAGTCCCCGGCTTTTGCGAAGATGTTGCGGACCTCCGCCTCGTTGAATACGCCGTCTCGCACGAGGAAGGCAGAGATGAGAGCGGCACCTTCCTGCCAGCTCTCAGTGGACTCTGGATGCCTGTTTCGCAGTAGCGATCAGTATCATATATTCCAGCTGAAAAACGGTGTAACGTACATCGAGTTACCTTCCAAGCCGCCAATGTCCCCGTGATGCCCACGGGCTGCCACCCAGAAGACGATCTCGTCGGTGCCCTCGGCGA
Source organism: Cryptococcus sp. GC_Crypt_5 (assembly GCA_026538355.1). Taxonomy (NCBI): domain Eukaryota; kingdom Fungi; phylum Basidiomycota; class Tremellomycetes; order Tremellales; family Cryptococcaceae; genus Cryptococcus; species Cryptococcus sp. GC_Crypt_5. Next base: position 93,986 of record JALPBZ010000019.1, read on the forward strand.
ACACGGGCTGGATAACAGTGATATCCGGCAGATGAGTCCCGCCAGCCTTGGGATGGTTTGATACGAGAATGTCACCGGGACGCAGCTTCCCCTTGTGAAGTTCGGCCTGGAATTGTACAGCGTACTGCATCGATCCTAAATGCACAGGCACCTGAAAAAGCGTAGATCAGCGACGGTCCGACAATCCGCTGTACTTGTGCATTCTACGCACATTCGGTGCATTGGCGACGAGGCAAGCGTCAGGACCGAAAATGGCACAGGAGAAGTCGAGGCGCTCCTTGATCTGGACCGAGATGGCTTCGTGAATGAACATCAGCAATCGAACCAACAGCTACTGCCTTTAGTGCTCACCTGTCTTCTGCAGAGCTCGACCCATCTGCTCAGCGATGCCCATGAAGCGATGGCTGAAGATTGAGAGTTGGATCGGGTCTACTATGCTCGTGTCCAGCTGCTTTCGAGGCCCGAGACCGACGTCGATACTGTCAAAGTCCGTAAGCGACAGATCAACGAGCTACATGAACTTGTATACGCACTAAATACAATCACGGAGAACGCGCGCAGTGTTGTGCGGGTGCAGAAGGATGGTCTGGGTCTGGTCAAGCATGATCGCTGGTCCAGAAATGGAGGTCCCCAGATCGAGCTCCGCCAGCTTGTAAAGTGGTGCTGATGCGAATTCGCCGACCTCCTCGAAGAAGATCTCGGTAGTGGCAAAGTGGGCGTCGCGAGCAATGGGAATATCGGGAAGCTCTTTGAGATCCTCGACAAAGGTGGCCTTGGAGACCGAGTCCCGGTCTTCGCCTTGACCCACTGCGCGCACGCGAATGTTTTCAACATCGATCTCGGCGTTGAGGACGAATGCGAATTCGCGTCGGTGCTCGTCGATGAAAGCTCGGGCAAAGTCCCCGTCTTTGGGCTTGAGAATCATAAGTTTCGTGTCTGAGCCCCTGAATCGCATGTTCAGGTAGCATTCGTAGACCACTCGATCTTCTGGGATCCCTTGAGCCTTGAGTTGCTCGAGCCCTTTCGTCTTGAGAGCATCGAATCGTTCGCTGAACATTCCCTGGGATTCGGGCGAGTACTCGAGAAGGATTGGCTCCGCGTTGTCGGTAGCAACATCGGCGAGAGCCATACCATATGCTGACAGTAAGGAAGAATACCTAGTCGAGTTTTTAATACAATACTCTTCCTGCCGGATACACTACTCACTTGTGTACGATCACATTGTGCATGCCCAGAACCTGAGCAAGAGCACAAGCGTGCTGACCACCTGCGCCTCCAAAGCATGAGAGGTTGTGTGCACTAGTACGATATCCTCGCTGCTCAGTCAAGGCTCTTATGGGCCGTGCCATAGAGGTATTTGCTATAGATCAGATCAGCTCGACTCGACACGATGAAACTTGATGTCAGCACTGACCGACATTGATGAAGCCGCACGCAACCTCCGCGGGCGAGAGAGAGCTGCCATTCTCTTTGTTGATCTGGTCGGTGAGAGCTTTGAACTTTTCCTCCACTACCTGGTGGTCCAGTGGCAGATCCTCGGAGGGACCAAAGATCTTGGGGAATGAGCCGATATGGATCCGACCAAGGAAGACATTGGCATCGGTGACGGTCAGAGGGCCTCCTTTCCTGCTTTTGTTCAGCTATGTCGTAAGCAAGACAAAATGGTGCTGCTTACCGGTAGCATGCAGGTCCCGGATGCGCGCCCGCCGACTCTGGACCAACAACAAATAGTCCGTTCCGGTAGGTCAAGATTGATCCCCCGCCGGCAGCGACGGTATTGATGTCAAGTTGAGGCGTCTGGATGGTGACACCGGCTGTAGTCGTCTCGAAGACATGCTCGTACTTTCCTCCGAAACGGGATACGTCCGTAGACTGGATGTCAGCAAAGCGCATGAAAGCGCACTCACTGTGCCTCCCATGTCAAAGCCAACCACAGGTGAACCGTCAACGGGGTCGTACGATGTCGAGGCATACCCCACAACTCCACCGGCAGGACCAGCTATGAAAGCAAACCGTCGGCTCTGGTGCTTACCCACTTGCGATACCATACTCACACAAGATAGCCTTCAGACCGGAGAACTTGCGGAAGTCGCACAGAGATCCGTCACTTTGCATGAATGAGACCTGGCAATTACTGCCATCTTTAAGTTGCCCTTTGAACCCCGCTGCAAATCCATTGAGGTATCGTTGGACCTCGGGTGTGAGGTACGCGTCAGCCGTCGCTGAGCCACCTCGTGATACCAGATTGATCATGGCTTGCAAGTCGGAAGAAACGCTAATGAAAGGGAATCCAACGTCCTTGGCAATGGCTTCAACCTGTCTCTCGTGTGCCGGGTATAAGTACGAATGCACTAAAGCGATGGCAACGGATCTGTAGCCCTGCTCAAACAGCGCTTTGAGATCACTGATGACCTGCTGTACGTCTGACGAGTCATTAGCGGAGTGTAGGATGAGACGGAAACGACGCACTGAGCTGTTCCAGCACTCTCAACTTGGCGCCGTTGACCCCTTCGACCAACTCGCCTGACTCCACGTACTCTGGTGGAGCGGTATCGGAGCCGTCGAGAAACTCGTGCCATTCGGGCGCTACACGCTCTTCAACTTCGACGACCGAGGTGTACAGGACATCAGGCTTGATTATGGTCAGCGTGCACTGTCGCTGTCAAGGTATCTCACTCACCTTCTTGATTGCCAGCTGGAACAGGAAAGGTCTGGTTTGCGTCCCGATCTCCAAAGCGTCCCTGAAGCCTTTCGTCTGGGTATGTACAAGTCAGCTTGATCTAGGGAGATGAGCGTTTCTCGATATTCACGATCAACAGTGCGCATTCCTCTCCTTTACGTTCAAGAAGCGCGTTCGTAGCGACCGTAGTCCCCATCCTCAAGTACTCGATGCGGGACGTATCAATTGGCTGGTCTCGAGGAATCGTCTCGCCAGTAAACCATTCAAGTACGCGGCGGACACCCTCGCGCGGGGCGTCAGGATAACTGAGAATTGTCAGAACGTGTTTGCGCCCGAGACACGTACTGTGCTGGATCGACCGAGAGCAGCTTGACCAAGTGATTTCCCTTCGTTTCGCTGATAGCAATCACATCCTAGTATGGATTTTTGTCAGTCACTGACTTGTTCCAAGGGGGCGTACTCACGCAAAAGGTACCTCCACGGTCGACACAGATCTTCACTTTGGCAATATCCTTGAGCGCGATCGGCATGATGATTCAGAGGGCGCGATGCGGGAACGAATAACCTCTCGATAGGCCTCGCGCTTAAGAAGGTGGCCATACCTGCGGCTGCTTCGGACCACGATGCGCCAAGTAGAGGAGAAAGGCCAGATAGTACACGGGAAAAGATATCCGTCGAAACCCGCCACGAGAGTTTGACTAACATCGACAAAGCCGCGTTAGCACTCGAGTGGAATTCACACGCAACGATAACGTTTCGGTTGTCGCCGGTGCATTCTCACGCCTTATCAGCCCATCCCGACAGTCCTCCGAAGTCTATAGTGGACTTTTATGCCCAAGAGGTCATTGGTGAGCGGGTTTGTGACGGGTTTCGAATCCGCTTCGTATATTCGTTTTGAGCCTATAGGCACTGTCTCACCTGCGACCTCCTCGGCGAGCTGGTCCGAGTGTGTATATATCCTAGCGAAATGACCGCTGGATCACCCATCGACTCTTGAGACCTCTATTGCTCGACCGCGTATACATCACTGAAGATGTCTCCAGACGACGAAAAGAACATTTCGCCCTCGGCATTTACCACTACTCAAGTCGTTGATACCACTCCCCATATTGACCCCGGAGAAATCGAAGAGGTAGGTTTCGATTACAATTATGCATATTTACTCGCATTCTTTACTCGAGCTGATAACGTCATCTATACCAGTTCGATGTGGCGGCCTCCTTCTTGGCCGGGATGGCAGCAAGGCCCGATGCCGAGGAACTGTTGTGCGATTGGACCCCAGAAGAAGAAAAGGCCGTCAAGCGCAAGCTTGACCGGATCGTCCTTCCGCTCGTCTTCTTCTCCAACCTCATGAGCGGAACGGACAAAGTGCTGCTTGGAACCGCAGTGACCTTTGGGCTCAAGACCGACCTCGGGCTCGTCGGGCAGCAGTATTCCTGGGCCAACTCTATCGGTGAGTATACCATCACATCAAATTCGACCGAGACACTTATGGTGATACCATATAGTATACTTCGGCTGTATCCTCATGTGCTTCCCTCAGTCTTGGCTCTGTCAGAAATATCCTATAGGCAAGATCATTGGCGTCGTGAGTGTTACTTCTACTCACTGATAATCACTTCGGATACTGACAGATGCCAGAACGTCGCTCTCTTCGGAGTAACTTCGTTCGCTACCGCCGGCGTCAAGAATGCCGCCGGGCTGATGGCATGTCGGTTTATTCTCGGCATCTTCGAAGGTGTCGGACACAGCGGCTCTGGTCTCATTGTCAGTTCTACATCTATGCTATCTGCACAATGCTAAGGCCACTGTAGATATCCATGTGGTGGAAAAAGTCGGAACAAGGATGGCGTACGGCTGTCTGCTTCAGCACGTTGTCATCCGTAGTCAATGGTCTTCTTTCGTAAGTCTATGTTTGTGCACCGTAAAACAACAGATCAGTGAAGAGGCAGCGTGGCTGATCAGCCTGTACCATATACAGATTTGCGCTCCAATTTTACAATCCCGGACCAATCTCCCGTTGGCGACTTCTCTTCGTCATCATGGGCTGCTGGTCGGTGATCGTAGGCATACTGAACGTCATCTACTTGCCCTCGAATCCTACTCAGGCCTGGTGGCTGGTGAGTCTCCAAAACGCCTTTGACAGCGGGATTAATCTCACCCCATACTCCTGCACAGTCGGACAGGCAGAAAGTCATCGCTATTCGTCGATGCGCCGTGAACCAAACTGGTATCATCAATCATCACGTCAAGAAGTCACAAATTATCGAAGCTCTCATGGACGTCAAAACTTGGCTGATCTTCGGCATTGTGAGTGACTCGAGCTATTGTAGACCGGTACACTCTGCTGAACTACATCAGAATGTCATGCTCAATATTCCTAACGGCGGACTGATCGGCTTCAACTCGCTCATCGTCAACTCTCTAGGCTTTAGCGTGAAGCAGACCACCCTGCTTGCTATCCCCACCGGTGTGATATCATGGGTTTCTTCACTGATTTTCGCCAAATTCGCGCAAAAGACCGGACGCCCTCTTCTCTGCACCATTGCGAGTATCCTGAGTGAGTGATTCAGGCGAGGAGAGCAGGAGGTAAGCGCTTACCGGTCTGGTTCTCATGACAGTCTGTCTGGCTGCTACTGTCATGCTGAAGACCATTCCGAGGACCAACGTTGGGGGCTCTCTGGCCGGCCTTTTCATCCTGTACTGCTATTGGGCGCCCTACATTATCATGGGATCCTGTATTCTCTACGCCAACGTGGCCGGTACGACCAAAAAGGTTGCTGTATACGGTATCAGCTACTGGGGTACGTTGATCGTCCCTACTATTCAATCGGTAGTGTAACTGATTTAGTCTGCAGGCTATTGCGTGGGCAATCTCGTCGGCCCGCAAGCCTTCAAATCCACCGAAGGTGATTCCTCTATACTGCTCTATGTTCACGTCTGCCCTGAGCGCGCTGACCGTCAACCGACTTTGTCTGAACAGCTCCTGGTTATCCAACTGCCATCACGACGATGCTTACCGGCTACTGTGTCGCGATCCTGCTGATTGGACTGTACGCGTGGGCGTGCCTCTACTCGAATCGACAAAAGGACAAACAGCTGGAAGAGTGGGAGATCGAACACCCCGAAAGCACGGAGGACGTAGCCATGGAGTGGAAGGATCTTACCGATAAGGAGGTGAGTAACATTGCCCATTCCTGCTGTGACTACTTGTTGACATGCCGCAAATTTCCGCCTCGACAGAACCCAAAGTTCAGGTACACTATCTGAGAGGACGTCGTGCCCCCGTTCGTTCGTACGCTGTCATGAAGCAAAGGCGTCGAAAATTGTAAATGCAGCCCACGCCTGAGAGAGAGGAGGCACATTTTCCAGTTTGTCGTTCATTGAAACAAGAATGTCGCTGTCGGGGGAGCAGTATCGCTATTAGAGCTTTTAACGTAGAATATAACACGTTGTATACCAAATCTCAAGCCTTCGGAGATTCAGTCAGGTCCGTATGTATCTTCTTGGTGGATTCGATGTGAAACGTTTCGAGGCAGGCTGGGACTATGGACAGCAACCAACTAATTGTCTACATGGTCACTCTGCCACCGCGGCCCAGCCCGTGGTGACTAACCACCGTGTGAGAAAACGATGACGTTGACGGTTCCTGCGATCGCTCGAGATGTCGATCGCTGGCTTGTTATCGTTAATCTCTCACAGCGTACTCGACTGCTCCCTTCAGCACACTGACCACCGGTATCGTCAGCTCGCACCGCAGTACAGCTGCCTAGTGGACCAGCCGACAATGTCAACGGAGCGCAAGAAGGTTATCATTATAGGTACGTTCGTCTTGTGCTGCTCGTTCGATCTCGGCGGTATACTTGCTGATCGCCGTGAGTGTAGGCGCCGGTGTAGGCGGGACGGCGACTGCTGCTAGACTAGCCCATGCGGGGCTCGACGTGGAAGTGTATGAGAAGAACGACTTTTCCGGAGGACGATGCAGCTTGATTCACCATGACGGGTACCGCTTTGACCAGGTTAGTCTTTGCCCAATCAGCCATTCCTCTCTCTAGTATCTGCTTCTCACCGCTGAACATGGACTGTGTGTACAGGGCCCATCGCTATTCCTCCTCCCGCCAATCTTCAAGCAGCTATACAAGGATCTCGGCACTACGCTGGAAGAGCACATCGACCTGATACAGTGTCACCCAAACTATGTGATCCATTATCATGATGGGGAGAAGGTACTGCTCAGTTCTGATCGAGCACAATTGCGAGAAGAAGTGGAGAAATGGGACGGTCGAGGCGGAGCAGATCGCCTAGAAGACTTCATGCGGTGAGTCACGAGTCGGCATTCAGTACTTCTTCTGCTAGTCGCTGAAGTGACCTCTTTGTTCTTGTAAACAGCGAAGCAGAGATTCACGGTCGGTTGTCGTACGATTACGTGTTATCCAAGAACTTCCCCAGTCTCTTCTCCCTCCTCCGACCGGAAGTCATGTTCAACCTAGTCAGACTGCATCCCTTCGGAAGTCTTTGGGGTCGGTGTTCAAGATACTTCAAGACGGAAAGGATGAGACGGGCGTTCAGTTTCGGTAGCATGTGAGCCGAACTGACGGGCATCGACCTTGACCTCGTACAAGAAAAGGAAATGTGCTAAATCACTCTTGCTTTTCTAGGTACCTCGGCAGCTCGCCTTTCGACGCACCTGGTACATACACGTAAGTTGCATTTGTCAATGAGCTAGATCATAGCTTATCTATCTCCCAGGCTGCTACAATGGACCGAGACCTGCGAAGGTATAGTGAGTCGCACCTTCATTGCGGATGATGCCGAGCTCAGTGCTGATGTCAACGTTATCGTAGTGGTATCCAAAAGGCGGCTTTCACAAGGTCGTGCAAAGTCTACTCGATATCGCAGAATCGCACGGCGCCAAATTCCACTTCTCCAACCCCGTCTCGTCAGTCACGTACAACTCATCCGGTCGAGCAACAGGCGTCAAGCTGGCCAGTGGAGAGTGGAAGAGTGCAGATGTCGTTGTGGTCAACGCGGATCTGGTCTGGGCGCACAATAACTTGTTTGTCAAGGAGGGCCAGGCTGAGAAAAAGGGTAACGAGTTGGGAGAAGGAGCGAGTCCGGAGATGTCGGCGACTGTCCCGAGTCCTGCGGAATTGCTCAGTCCTTCTTTGGCTGGCAGACTACTCAATAAGCCGCATTCGTGAGTCCACCTCTGAAGAATACAATACACGTCACGTCCTGATTAGCCTTTCTAGCTGCTCGTCCATCTCGTTCTACTGGGCGATGGACTCCAAGATCCCTTCACTCAATGCGCATAACATCTTCCTCGCTGAAGACTATCAAGGTTCGTTCGACGACATCTTCAAGCGAAAGGGAATGCCTCGGGAACCAAGCTTTTACGTCAACGTGCCCTCGAGAGTGTGAGTCGCGCTCATCACTTGCCTATGAATGTAAGCAGCATCAAGCTAAACTTCACATCTACCACAGCGACCCCTCGGCAGCGCCCGATGGCAAAGACGCCGTGGTCGTCCTCGTGCCCGTCGGTCATCTTCTTCCCAACTCTAAAGAGGGCGAGACCATCAAGACCTTCGCCAAAGGGTCGAAGAAACCAGATACCGAGTCGCAAGATTGGCCAGCTCTAGTCGAACGCGCAAGAAGTCAAGTTATCGAGACTATGGAGCAGCGCCTCGGCATCTCTGATCTGAGGCAGAAGATCACTTGGGAGAGCTACAATACTCCGCAAACATGTCAGTGCTTCCCAAACTCGAGTTTAAGAGAGACCTGGCTGATCCGTGTCGCGAATCGTTATAGGGAAAGAAAAGTTCAACCTGACGCATGGCTCAATCCTCGGTATCACCCACGATTTCTTCAACGTCTTGTCATTCAGGCAACAAGCGAAACATCCGAAATTGTCAAATGCCTACTTTGTTGGTGCGAGCTCGCACCCGGGTACAGGAGTGAGTACCGCGTTACTTCGCGTCTCATAATTTCGAGTATAGCGCTAAGATCCCTTTTGCGGTTTGTAGGTACCCATCGTAGTCGCCGGCTCTCGACTGTGTGCTCAAGCAGTCTTGGATGATTTGTCCATCCCTGCTCCGGCAACATACGAAATCAACACTGAACCCGCCACGCCCTCCTCTCTGGACAAACCGCTGCGTCGAGCCCCTCTCTACGTACTAGAATCATGGTTCACGGCGCTCTTACCCTATCTCCTCGGGATAGTACTCGCCCTCGGCCTGATCTCAGCGACGATCTTTACGTCGGCGTATATAGGTCAGACAGAATGGTTGACCGTCATCCTCAAATCTCTTGGACTAGATCAGGGGAACTCAGTCCACTCATCCTCGTCGCCTCTTCTGTCGTATTTGGCCAGCTCGACCCAATCGTTCCCGTGGGGTACCGCTTCCGGCATCGCACTTGGCATGAGCCCAATCTTCGCTATTGCAGCAGCGCTGTTCTTCCACCCTTCACGGGGATCAAGCCAAACACGTATAGCTCAGCCGAGCAAGTAGGGTTTGACGTGGCGCGTTCAGACGACATCGGTTGTTTGATTACCATGGTATCAGCTCTGCTCGGCAGTGTGCGCTTGCTGCGTCAGGGCCTGCGGAGAAGTGAACTGTTATTTGGCATGTATATAGATTCCTGTTAGATCTTTGGCTTATACATGCATATGACGATATAAGACGTCTGAGTGTGTGCAGTATGTGCCTACTACAGTGAAAATCAATCACTAGTGTACCTGCCTGCCTGCCTGTCTGCCTGCCAGCCTACCTGCACTGGGGAAGGGAGGCAGGTCATATACCCGCCAAGCGCGTGAGGTACGCCTCGATAACACGTTTGCCATTCCTAGGACAAAGAATACACCAAGTCAGCTCGAACTGCAGAGAAGTGCCAAATGAACGATACAACAGAAGCGACTCGAAGCTCACCTGAGATTGAGCAGGCGCATCCGCTCATTGGCCAAATGACCCGCATCGGAACTTTGTCCAAGGGGCAAATGCACGCAGGGGGCTTTGAACTCCTGTTCCAGCCAGAAGATAGTAGGGACCGTACCGCCTTCTCTGATCTTGAGGGGGGGCACGCCCCATATATCCTCGGTGGACGCTTCGAGCGCTTTGAAGTAGGGTGAATCGAGCGAAGTCAGCCACCAGCTCGCGGAGTGCGTCACGGCGATCTGCAAATGCAGCAGCGTCAGCCACACTGTCTTAGCTTATGACACGTATACCAAAGTGACGTTGGGAAAGAGAGAAGGACGTACCTCGAACTGATTCGGAGAGCCTAACTCTTCGAATGTCTTCTGACAGTACTCCTTCAGGCCGCTAACGATCCCGCTCAAGTCTTGATCTGGAACAAGCCGCATAGTTATATCCGCCGAGACCTTTTTCGGTATGACGGTCTTATTGCCTGATCCCGACGAGGTGATACTGGCAATGGAGAAACTGGGCTGACACCATACTCGTGTCAACTCCTCGAAGGGTCGACCGGAAGCTCGAGCGACGTTCTGCAAGAGGGCTCTCTCTTCTGGTGTCTTGGGCCGGACCGAGTCGTCTGCGTCCCAAAAAGCATCACGATCAGCATCATTGTGGGATATCAGTCTACCCCAAGTGGCACTCACAGAAACCAGGTAACTTTACGCCGCTCGAGTCGGATATCGCTCCCAGCACTCGGACCATGTCGTGCATTGGCTCAGTCGTTGATCCGCCATCCACTCCATTATGCAGATCTCCGGATTTGCTGGACACGCTGAGATTGGCGTACACTACACCTCTCATACCGTACACCACGCAAGGGTCCTCTTCATTGATCCACGTCGAATTGGACAGCAGGACAGCGTCAATGTGGCCAATGTCGTCCTGTTCGTGCAGCAACAAGGTGGTGAGCAGTTTCATCATTGAATACGAGCATGTTCGCCCACCTTGTGTTTCCGCACGGTCGAAGCAAAGCCTCGACTTCCAGCTTCTTCCTCTCCTTCAATGATCATCACAAGGTCGACATCGAGCTCACGCCGTTGACGTAAGGTCGCCGCCGCACAAGCAACAGCCAAGATAGGTCCCTTGTTGTCGGTGACACCTCGGCCGTAAAGGTAGCTGACGCATGAAGCGTTAGCTGGCACATCATGTAGTAATGGGGTCTAGCGCTGGCTCACCCGTTCCTTCCTGACAACTCCCATGGATCGGTCTCCCAATTCTCACCGACGGCCGGTTGCACGTCATAGTGACCTGTTCAAAGCGTGAGTTTACAGTAACTCATGGTTACCACGGCACAGCAACGTGCGACGTACCATAGAACAGCAGACGCTTGCGAGGTTTGCCGATGTCTTTGCCTTGGAACGTAGCGAGAACGAGCGGGTTTTTACCCTGCTCGCCAGAAAGCTAGGTTGATACGGTATCAGCCAGAGTGCTCGCAGATACTTTAGAGGTAATAACACTTACGACCTCGGAATCTGCGCCGAGCTGAGACAGGATCTTCTTGAGGAGATGTGCGCCTTGCCTGCAGCTCTCTCGATGCGTATCGTCGCTGACCGTAGGTATGGAGACGAGTTTCGACAGGGCGTAAAGCATCACGTCGCCTTCACCCGAAACGACCAGCTCGTCATTGTGTCCCGATCCGCGAGATATCTCCACCGACCAGATCTATCGAATCCGTCAATAAATGCTATCATACCAGAAGGTTATCGAGAGACTCACCTTGACGAAAGAGTCGCTGCCCGTAGTGATCAATTCCCAGCCATCGCCTTTGAGACTTTTGACAATGGTCGTGCTCATCGTTGTGCCGTTATGTGCTCGGAAAGCCGCTGTGCAGTCGAACTCTTCATTGACGCGCAACACCCTTCCATCCGCCGCGGCGGTATACACATCGCTCCCCAACACTGACATAGTCAGCACATCGGCTTCATGCGCCGCGATGGTGCGGACACAAGCGCTCGTCTCCAAGTCCCAAACAACGATTTCGCCCGCCTGCAATCCTGCGTAAAGTAGCGAGTCGCGCACGGCGAAAGACAACACGGCGCCAGGCAGAGAATCGAATACTCGTATGAGACTCAAGCCGCCGCCGGGCTCGCACTGCCAGATCTTGACGTCTGAATCACCGCTTCCGCTCATCAGCCATTTGCCTCCATCCGGTCGGGATATAGTGTGTATCGCGTAGATGTAACCGTAATGAGCAAAAGCGATACGCGATTCAGCTGGTACCTCGAGTACGGTAGCAGGTCGGTCAGCTCTATCGCTGAGATTGAGCTTGTCCATATCGGCAGCTGTGAAGAAGCCTCTCTTGGCAGATTGAGGGGTCACTGCGATTATGGGCGACCGAGGAGTACCAGAACCGCTGTTCCCGTCGTTTGGAGCTTTGTCGAAGAATGCATGCGGCTTGTACCTCCCACTTCTTTGAGATGGTCCAGAGGGTCCTGCTGTCTTCCCATTCGATGCGGGTGACGACCGACCAGGGTCCGGATCAGCGCCGGTGCCGGGCACAGAGACGACTTGGACCGAGCTGGCTGTAGAGGCAGAGATCTTCCGCTGACGAGAGGGGCCAGCTCCGTTGAAGTTGACCCATTCAATTGACGCGCTTTGCGAACCTAAGCAAAGTCAGTACAGCACGTCGCACCGAAAACGACTACTCACCAAAGTACAGTGTACCACCTTCTCGCTCGTCCCACGCGAGCGAATAGATGTCTCCAGAGGTGTCATCGCAAGGGTGTATGATGTATATCAGATCGAGTGTTTTCGTTGACCATATCTGTCACGTCGTCATAGATGTCAGCTTCCGGATGTATCGTTATCTTTCTCGAAAGCTAGAAGCTCACTCTAACGTCGCCTGCACCTGGTGTGGTAAAGGTGTGGTCAGCGATGCTAGTGGTACCAGCGTTTGAAGGGCTTACTGCTTGAGCTAATGAGCCAGTCTTTCCCTTCGATAACGAGGAGCGCAAGCACGCTGCCTTCGTGCCCGAGGAGTCGGTAGAGGGGTTGCAGTGAGGATCTCGAGAACACCTGAGTCCGACTGTGAGCTCTCGCGGAATAAAACATGATGACGACCGCTTACCGTTATCTCGTTATCTGCACTCTGACATCCAGCATAGACGTATCTATCGTCTGCGGCAAGACTGAGGACACGGCCGTTGCCCACGCTAAGGAGGTGGGAGAGCGCAGGCATTTTCCCCTTTCTCTCCCTCGTGAGCGAATCTGCGTCGAGGACGTTGCCGTTGAGTCGCGTAGAATCACGGTTGGTCAAAGGGTGTTGGGTGGGCAGCAGAGAGCCGATAGGAACAGAAGTGATGGTGGGTGGCGAGGTGTGAGGGAGTGATGTGTCCGGGATAGGCGTGGGGAGCCGAGGACCATGCACAGCCAAAGAGCGACGTGGTGTGTCGAGCACGATGCCGTCAAAGTATCCGTCGTGATGATTGATGTTATTGCGGGGAGCACGGGGCGTACGGAGTTTCGGCGACGCGCAAGGGGATAACGGAGGAGTGGCAAGGGCGGCGTAGAGGTTTGGGAGGAGGCGAGTATCGGCGAGGGACATTGTGATATGAGCGGGGTAGCGGCGATGTGATCAGGGTTATATGTAGATGGTCAAAGCGTAAGCACTGGGTCTGTGTGTATGAGGATATGAAGAAGGGCTAGTGATAGTGTGATAGAAGGTGGATGAACGAGAGAATGCTCGCTTCTATCGTTGCGCACGCCGCTGATATACGCCCGATCCACAGAGAACTGGCTCGTCAGACCATGTCGACATCCCCTCATCGCTCGTCAGAGGGAGAAGGGAGTGCAGATATCGTCACATCGACGAATCAGCACGACATGCGACGTACGCCAAGCAGCGGCGTTGGCGGCGTCCGCGGCCTCAGACTCGACATGAAACTTGAAACGTTTCCCCTTGAACCTCCTTTGATCGGTGCGCGAATACACCGTGCAATGACAAGAATGACAAGTCACGCGGTACCCGAAGCAAAACTCGGACTCAGACGCAGACTCACCTTTCCTCACTCCGCTGCTGCCATGTTCTCTGTCACTCGCGCTACTGCCCAGCGCTGATCCAGGCAGAGGCCGACCCCGCTGCTCACTCTGCTCGCCCTCTCCCGCTTCGTCTTCCTCGGCCGGTAGCTCTGGCTTGGACTCGGGCTCGTGCACGTCGCTGGAAGCTAGAGCCGACTTCGAAGTCGGGGAGGTGGAAGTGGACATCCTTTGTTGAGGGCGAATGGCGATATCACGAATGATTCAAGGCGACGAGCCAGAAGCCGTCACCTGCCGAAGACCGAGTATGTCAATGAGATGAGCTCGTAGCGATATTTTGAGAAAGTGGTTGCAACTGAGAAATCTCCCGGCGAGCCGTCGGAACCCCTGGACCTGCTAGAGAAGTAAAGAGTTGATGTCGCTTGTACCGTCACAAAGACAAGCTCGATCCGTCGTGCTCGGTGCTCGGCGCTTAAATGAAGCTCTGGTGCTCTTGGTGCTCTGGTGTTGTCGAATTACCCGAGTGATTGGGACAGGAAGTTATCGTAAAAGCGAATTAGAATTAAGCGATACCGAATGAAACAGCATGGCAATTCCGAACTTTCACAACACGAGTGTTATTATCATTCTCGCGTCATTGGATAGGTGCTATCTCTTCAAGCGTCTATCTGTGTTCACAAGAGACAAGAGACAAGAGACGAGATGAGATGCGATGCTATGATCACATAGCTGAATTGCGAGTTGTGTAATGTATGATCTAATCTAACAACATGATTGAATGAGTGACACCTGATCCTGATCCTGATCCTCGGTCGAAATTCTACTCTACACGCTGACCTCTTCCTCACCGACACTACCCCTTCCCATCTACACTGGCGTACGCGCACTATCGCGCTCGCTCAATCGCCCGCTAGTTCCTCCCCCGTCGAGCAGCTTTCAAGCAGTCCTCCTCCAGTCCACTGACGCGGATCACCCCCACTCCACCATCAGATAGTATGCGTACCCCCTCGCACTGCACGAAATCAGGGGGTTCTTCCACGCCCTATATCACGAGTAACGAGTGGGCCAGTCAGCTTCCTATCACTTTGCAGATAACGCTTTTGAGCTGAGCAGAAGCGTGAAGAGAAGAGAAGGGTCGAGGTGAGTGATAGTAGGAAGATACTCACAAGATACACCGCGTGCATCTTAGCGCGGACCAGCTCGAGCGCGCAACTGGGTCCACCAGACGTTCTGACAGAGCACGGTTCCATCGTCGCATAACATTCGGCGTCCTTCAGTACCTCCTCGATACTCGGTAAAGCCCCATCCCCAGATAGAGCTTGGTACGCTTGCCGGAAATTCGTTAGGGCGTTGGCTTCCGCATGCGTGTTGCCTGGGATCTGCCTACTCCATCCGTCGCCCAGAATCAGTCCGGCGGCTTTCTCTTCGTCGTCCGAGTTCGGTGTCGGGTGGTGGAATGGCGTGAACTTGGATGTGGAATGCAGGCGTTTGAAGGTCGATGATGTGGACGGAAGGAAGACGGTGGAGCCGACGCAGAATGCCGTTGGGGACGGGATGCAGTTGAGCGTCAGAGCGAGGCAATGCCGCATGAGTGCGAGGTGGAGGGGATCTGTACTTTGATCAGCTACCATCCTATGCAGAAGTGAAACAGTGAGTCGATGAACGCTACTCACCAGAAGTGGCCGGAGGTCTTTGACTCGACATCTTCTTCGCGTCCATCTGATTAGCTTGTGCACTTCCGTCAATCAATCTGTCCGAGTCAGAAGCAGAGGTCGATTTTCGCGTACTGGCCACAACAGGTATGTTTACAGTCTCATCCGTGTTTTTGCGGTCGTGGACTGTGATTGTCGCTTTGACCGAATCCGAATCGTCGTCGTCGTTGACGGCAGGGACCGCACCTCCACCTCCACTTTGACCTCCACCTGGTGCATGAATATCGTGTTCGGGAGTAGCGGTGTTTGGCATGCGTGGCGCAGGCACCGGAACAAGTGTAACGAGTATCTTGGTTTTTTGACTTGGCGCAAGAGTGATGCTAAGCGTCGTCGTGCGTGTCTGTGGCTGAGGCTGAGGCTGAGGCTGGAGCTTGGGCGGGCTCTGCTGTTGATCCAAAGCATGCGCTCCTGATGCTGGCGGGGGTAGAGGAAAATCGGGCGTAGGGACAGAGGCAGCAGGGTTGATACCGGGTGTACCAGGCTGCGACCTATCCTCGAGCCCACTCTCCGATTCACCCTCCTCGGTTCCCCCGCCTGCAGCTGCACCACCAAGCTTACTCTTATTGACGCCGAGCTCCAACAGCCTATTCTCGTATTTCGAGATCTTGTCCATCTTGCCCTTCCGCCGCGCGATTTTGAGCTTTTGCAATAATCCTTCCACTTCCTCCTCCTCGGATTTGGACAGTGCGATCCCGGCGTCCTTCTCATCCCGCGTCAGGGACAATTGGGCGAACGATCGTTCCGATTGGCCAGTGATGGTCATGACAAACGTCCGCTCATGCTTGGATACGTTCGTCACAACGAACCCTTGCGGCGCGGGCCAGTCAGGCGTTGAAGAAATCGAGGAACTCCCAGTTCGGGAACATTGCCCGAAATCGATCGTGGTATTGGGCGGGTCGACGGTGAACGCGGGCACTTTGCGGACTGCAGCTTTGACAAAAACGTTCTGGTCGTTCCACCCATCGAGCACATTCTCCACCACGATCGTCTCCTGGTAATTGCCCACTAGACTTGGTGTGAAGGAAAAGTTGGGCACCTCTTTGCGACCGAACGCCGATATGACGCCGTATCGACCCAGACCAAGCTTCAAGTCGCCAGAAGCGATGGAGCCGGAGAGACGTAGTCGGAAAAGACCTATGCAATCGGATTTGTTCTACACCGCATTGTATGCAATCAGCATCATACCAGGAAGGGCAAAACGAAACGAGATGGGCACTCACGTGAATGACAATAGTCTTTGACTTGACCTCGCCCTTGTCGCACGCGCCGAAATTGATCGAGCTCTGCTGGATCTCTAGCACACTGCGGACGCACGAACTCCGAATGATGAGATCCCGAATAGGCAGCTCAGTATCAATCGCTTGCGGCGTGATGGTGGCCAAGTCGCTAGCCCCGGTCGCATGGGAAAGGAGCGATCTGTCAAATTCGACCAATTTGATGAATATGCGCGAATCGGCTCGTTTGGCTCTGGTGGAGATATGAGGTCGAATGGACCCGTTGGGGGTCATGATGACTACCAGCTGCCTCGAACTTCCTGGCTTGACTTTGAGCATCCGTGCAGGTAAGAACTTCTTGCCGCCAACGAGGTTTTGGAGCTCTTTTCGAAGTGCGATAGTCCGTCTGACGTAGGCTTCCTCTTCTTCGAGTGAAGAGTGAGTAATGGAGGACTTCTTCGTTTCGTGCGCTTCGATAGCAAGCAGGATCTCATCGGGCGACATCTTTGATATGTCGGATGGTAGTGTAGGAGGCTCGAGCGGTTGCGGTTCGATCCGCTTGGCTGTTAATGCAGGAGACTTCATTCCTCCTTCTTCGGGTATGATGCGGTGCATGAGCTCGTTGGCGAGATTCAGCTTGCCCAATTGCGGTCGCGCGATTGATGACTCGACTTTGCTCGACTTGGACACACCGTCAACCCCCTCAGTACCGCTGGCGAGATTTGCAGTGTCGCCGCTTGCGCTGGCACTATTTGAAGTGGCCGGTCGAGCCTTCTTCACCTTGGCGTCCTTCCCGACAGCACCGGTGGCTTTGGCACCTGCTGCAAAGTCCAATTTGGGTATTTTGGGATGTTGCCCGGACAACTTTGACTTGTCTTCCAGCTCGATCGAGTCGAGAAGTTGGACCTTCTTCGATCTCGGGGACATGCGGTGAGAGGCCATAGGCGGGCCCGAGGCAAGATCGAGATACTCATGGCCTTCCAACAAAGTTCGATCCTTGAACACGACGGCGTTGCCGTATAGCTACTCGAATCTATCAGTCGGGTGTCTATGAGGAGAGACGGAAACAGACGTTACTGACTTGTACAGGTCTGCCTCTGCCACCCTTCTTGAGGGCAGTGGCCACAGCAGAACCGACAGATTGCTTCGGCGTCTCCTTATCTTGTTCTTTGACCCTGCTAACGCTCTTTTCCCGCGTTTTGCTCTTGGGCAAGCGCGTGGCGTTCTTCTCGCTCATTTCTTGCAGAGTCTCCATGAACCGCTCCTTCAATTCCCCATTGGGAGGAGAAGTCACGCGTTCATTCGGGGCTCCATCTTCGGCGTATTTGTTGTGTGAAGTCATTTGGCCCTTTGCAGTAACGCACGGTTCGTCCTCGGCTTTCACGTACAGCTCGATATCCTCTGGCTGGGATGCAGACAGGTCAAGAACCAATGGTTGATGCGAGAGGTTCTCAACGTGCACCGTGCGAACGGTAGGAGCGTTGATGACGACGGATCCAAAGTCGAGAAAGTTGCTGCCTGATGGCGTGAGGATTCGGTACAGATGCGAATGGAGGGTGAGGTTGTATACTGCGGCATATAAGCGTTTTGAATCCAAACGCAATGCTGCAGCTGCTCACCGTCAACATTTTTCGACCTGATCTCCACGAGTTGATCTGTAGTCAGGTTATCAGCCAGAGTAACCTCGTCGCTGACAGATTGCACTCACCGTTCTCTCTGTTGAGCAGATTCCTGACGAAGATCTGCTTTTCGTACCTCTCGTTGATCCTTCTCGGGAAGAACTCCATCTTCTCATCCACCGTCTCGAACGGCGGAATGACCACCACGTTCCTGTTCGCCGACAAGACTTTCGATATGGCTGCAATCTCGATTTTGGCCGAGAGGGCAGACAGGTTGGAGATGGACAAAACGGTCGATTTGACCGCGCCGACAGTCACTTGCCCAAAATCAATCTGGTTTCCGGACTTGAGCTGGATCAGCGAAGTGCACGATTCGGCCGAACAGTTGATCGTGCGCCGGTACTTCGCCGAACTGGGCGCTGAGCGAGAAGATATCGTCGAGTCCAAGTACACCTTGAACGTCGACTTTCGTAGCGCTCCCGCGACTTCGGCGGGACTGGCGTTGTCCTTGCGGGGACGGTATAGCACGAATATCCGGTACTCGGTGCCGGGCCGCATGGTCACTTCCTCTATCTGATTAGGAATCGTTTGTTCAGGCTGAACGCCTATGCTGGAAGGTGTCTGCACTGGATGATCGGCAAGCACTGAGACGAGCGATTTCTCTCCGCTGGAGAACAAGGGCGGGTCGTCGTGCTCTGATTCGCTACCATCGGCCTGGTGCGCGTGATAGCTTGAAGTCCTAGAGGTCACTCTGGACAATGGCCTGGAAGGAGGGAGAGACAGATCTCGACCGCTACTTGACGCCTTGTCGCTAGTATTGGACATGGAATCGACGTCCCCTTGACGACCAGGGTCTGTTGGCGCAGAACCAGCAACAAGACCGTTCGACCATTCACTGCCGTACATCGACGACGGTCTGCTTCGTCCTGAGGGTGGGGAGTCGGCGCCACTCGAGCCTTGAGGCGGCTGGGAGTCCCGTCCTCTATTGGCATCTCTTGATGTCACGCGAGATAGAGTGTTGGACGACTTGCGGTCGACCTTGGCCGATCTCAGCTTTTCCATCGGTAGATCTTCATCGATATCTTCGCCCGCTACGCCGGCTAGTCGGAAGACCACATCGTATTCCTGAGATGCGGAGAACTTGACATCGAGCGGCTTGTCCCCTGCATTCTTGCACGTCATCATCTGTCTTGCCCAGACACCATCGGTGATCTGCCCGAAATCTAGGCTGTTCCCACTGAGCACTCTCAGCGACTCGTTCCGCTCTTCAGCCAGTGTCGAGCCGGTTGCAGAACACGTCACGATGTTGCCCGATTGATTGACGTTGGATATGATGAAACCGAAATCAAACACTTCGATGGGAGCAAGAACGCGCAGTTCCAATCGCAAGTGTCGACTCGATAGCGCAGGCAATGGCATAGGCTGAGCGGAGTGGTCAACGCCAAATACGTTCTCGGAGTCGAGATCGCGAAGCTGGAACCACACGGCCTCTTTGTGCGGCGCATTGACAACAGCGGTGTTCCACACCAGCTCGATCTCAGATCGATTGACTAGCAGGATATCTCGATGATACCGACCGCCCACGACGGACTCGCTGCCAAAGTCGACTTTTAGTTCCCCTGACGATTGCTGAGAGCCGACGATCAATCCTGAAGTTGGGTCGATTGGTGCAGCGGTGAACAGTGATCGACAGACAGTAGCGAAGAAGGGCAGTGCGATGATCTGATGAGATAACGTCGAAGGCACTTCGGGCGTTGCGTCGATAGCAGAGACGGCGCGGATGGAGATTGAACCGTGGACAGAGAAGGCTCGGTGTACGGGCTCGTTTCGACGTGCGCCAGCTGACGATGTGTTCTTGTTGTGCCCATGGAGGGAATGGGATGAGCTGGCAAATGAAGAACTGGTTTCGGATATATGACCAGCGCCAATGCCTATAGCGTCGATCTCATTGGAGAGCGTTCGGGACAGGACGGGCTTGACGCGAGGAGTGAAGTTGACGTCTTCGAGTGTGGGAGAGAACAGTTCGGCTGGGGTAGCAGGCTGACTGAGTGACGGGGAAGGCTGGAAGGCGAAGCAGATGGTGGAGGTGGTGGAGGCTGGGAGAGTGAGGTGAATGACGGGTGATCCCGCAGTGGTCGAAACGGACGAAGTGGAGGACGCGGACGAGCTGACGCCTGTAGGATCGATCACATATTAGACGTTGCACAATAAACGCTGGTGGGAGGGTGCTCACTCTTCTCATCGTCGGCAGGCCAAAAGAGCAGTTGACCTTGCAGATCGCTCTCTACTTCCACCTCCACTTCCCTCGCTACGAGATTCTTCAGTCCGAACGACCGGACTCTGCGGGTACCGCCCTCGCGGTCCAGATAGGCGGATTGAAGGTGGATCCAGCCCGAAGGAACGTCTAGTGTCTGAACAAGGAGGTCCTGTTTCGGTAGGGATAACTTGGACGTGGTCGGTTGTGGAAGAGCTGACGGCGTGGATGTCACAGCGTCCGTTTGCGGTGGTTGGGCTGTCGTGATGGACAGAGCTTTAGCCGTTTCGGGCTGAACATTGTCGTGTGCCAGCTCACTTTCGGCTGGAGGTAGCTCGGTAGCGATTGCGGTGGGGCTGAGGAGCCCTTCTGCTAGTTCGACCAAGCCCTTGACGCCAGCCTCCACCGCGTTGCCTATTCCTTGCACGAGGTTCGACATGGTGCTGCCGTACTCAAGTTAGCTGAGCGTATTGACGAAGGACGAAGGACGAAGGAAGCAGGAGTGCTGCGTCGCGATGTATGTTTGGTCCGGATTGAGACGCAATGTAGCGGTGACGCGAGAGGGAGAGGGTGAGCGCCAGAAGACCAGAAGACCAGAGGTCCACCTGGACTATTGGTTGTTCATCGTGTAGTAGAGATGTTGTGCGGCAGGGGGTGGGTCTCGCCTCCTCTCGCTTAGATGATCGTGCTTCGTGCGCCGTGCTTGGTGCTTCTGTCGGACGAAGATGACGGACCACAGTGGAGGGTGAAAGGAGACGTCAAGTAAGAGTAGAATGGCTTGCGAGCTGAGTGAGGTGGTGTTGATGTATGATGAGAAAAGAATAATGTCGTTCTCCTCCTTGTTGTCAATATGCTGTGACAATAGCGATGACAATGGTAGTTGACGTATTGCTGACTAACGATGATGCAGCCGAGGCTGATGCTGATGTAGTCGAATCGATTGATTGATCTCGGACAGTGCCTTGATCTAGCAACAGGTCGTCCACGCAAGACCCACCCGTGACTCTGGCTCGGGCTCGGGCTCCGTAGCTCGAGTTTGAGTGGAGGAGCGATGTCACACGAGCACGTGAAAAGCTGCGTAGCTTCGTAGCGTCGTAGCTTCCTACTTTCTAGCGAAAGGACCAGCAGAAGCGGTTGCCAGGGCGTCTTGAGATTGATGTAAGAGCTAAACACAACAGACCGAAGTGGGAGATGACGAATGTCGAATGTCGGGCGACGAATATCAGTCCGGGCTTGTCGGCTTGGCTTTGACTTTAACCTGGGTTTGGATTATCGGCGTCCTCGGCGAGAGTCTGTGTGATGTGTGATGCCACCTTTCCCGATGCTGTGTAGGTACACCGATGATTGTCGAGCTGCGATGCGGACTTTGCACTCGTCGATGGGTGTTGATAAACAAGGAGAAGGCCGCTTTGAAGAGCACTTTTATCACTGAGCGACAAATTGGCTGCTTTGGCGCTTTTATGCGTTTTAGGGATATGGGATACGATGTTACCCGAACCAAATTATCAGTACTGCATGGCGCATGGCGCATGTGGCACATTACACACTACATTACTCGAGCACCGTCAGTGTCATTGGGATACACTGCATTCGCCCAGCTATCTTATGCACTGTCATGTCAGATTATCAACAGCGAGTCATCTACCACCACACACCCGCACACGCGCTCACTCGCACACCCGCGAGCAATACCCCGTACCCTCCTTCATTATCACACAGGCCAATTGCGATATCTCCTTTTATGACCAAGCCAACGTAGTGTCTCGCTACAACTGCCTCAACCCATGCACTGACAGCCACGCTCTATCGCCAACCACCAAACGTAAAGTTCTCGCCTAATCCCGGCCATCCCGTCCGCCGATGGGCTCGTACTTCCATATTCTCGCCATGCAATCACCACTGCCGCTCGCCAGGTACGTCCCGCTCCTCGCGAGATCAATGGAGATGACAGAGTTCTTGTGGCCTTGCAACATCAATTGCGCTTGGCCAGAAGCAATGTGCCAGAATTGGATGGATCGGTCTTTGGAGCCAGACACGACCCATTGCCCGTCGGGCGAGATTGCAACCGAGAGCACGTAGTCCTAGCGTTCATCCAAAAAATATCAGCATGCGATCCCATGCAGCGCTGTAATGACGGATCCGTGACCCACCTTGTGACCGTTCAATGTGGATTGACAGACCCCGACATTCTTTTGAATCTCCTTTGATCCGCTAGAGTTGGCCTCGACCTCGCGCTTGGTCCCGGTAAGATCCCAGATTCGCAATGTTCTGTCAAGCGATCCGGAGACGAGGCACTTGCCATCCGGCGAGAAGGCGACACTGGAGGCTTATTAGACCTGTCTGGAAGTAGCGACTGAGTCAAGCAACGCACCTGTATACTGAGTCCTTGTGGCCCTTGAGCCTCTCCACCTGTTGACCCGTTTGCACATTCCACACTCGCACCATCGTATCAAGCGAACCGGCAGCGACGAGTTTCCCATCAGGCGAGACTACTTGATCAGCTTTTGAACTAGACAGATCTCACTCACGAGCAACAGAAGTGATTCCCGCATCGATCGGACCATGCT
Organism: Cryptococcus sp. GC_Crypt_5; assembly: GCA_026538355.1. Classification (NCBI taxonomy): domain Eukaryota; kingdom Fungi; phylum Basidiomycota; class Tremellomycetes; order Tremellales; family Cryptococcaceae; genus Cryptococcus; species Cryptococcus sp. GC_Crypt_5. Next base: position 116,975 of record JALPBZ010000019.1, read on the forward strand.
CGTTATGGATGAAGTCCTCGATACGAAGATCGAAGACACAGATTCCCTTCTCAATGTCCCAGATTCGCGCGGACTTGTCACCTGATCCTGAGACGAGGAAACGACCATCACGAGAGAAGTCGAGCGAGTAGATCTCCTGCATGTGGCCCTGAAGCAAATGTCGAATGCGCTTTTGCTTGATGTCCCAGATCTACGCATATCGTCAGCGATATTCTTCGCAATGCTAGTCCACACACTGACCCTGATTTGCCTGTCCTCGGCACCCGTGGCCAAGAACTTGCCGTCGGGGCTGAAACATATGCTTCGAATGTAGAGATCTCCCGTACGGTTGGCCGCTTCATCTTGCAGTGTTCTGTGGAGTAGTCAGGCACTGTCCAAAGTAGGCAGCTTGCCTTGAAAAGAGATACTCACGAGACTTTTGCGCCCGACTTGACTTCGTAGATCTGCGCTGTTCGATTGCAACCAGTCGCAAGGAATTTGCCATCGTTGGAGAATTTTACACAACAAACCACGCTGTGGGAAACGTCAGTTATACCCTATGTAGCCTGACAAAGTCACTCACGTTTCATGTTCAAGGGTGTGAACCAGAGCCACGTCGAGATGCTTTTTCATTTGACTGCTCCACATTGCTTGCCAATCTCCTCCTTCCTTCTTCAATTCCCGTGAGACGTTGTCCGGATCAAGATCGGACAGATGGACGGGGGGAGATCCAGGAGCATTTGACGGTGCGATTTGACGATCTCGGGGACGTCGATCACGCTCGCGGTCCGCTGATCCTGCGCGGCCGACTGCTGAGGGAGGGGGGTAAGGTGATCTTGCCGCTGGAGCAAGGTCAGCTATAGTATGCAAGCTTTGGAAAGATAGAGCAGTGCTCACAAGCAGCTGGATCGGCGCCGTTCAAAGGAGGACCAGGAAGCGCTGGGGGGTATCCAGGCCTGTCGTCTCCTCCTGGTCGCGGAATATCTGGAGGCGACTGTGGAGGCAATCCACCACCTGGTCCCCTCGCTTCCAGTTCGCGTCTTAGCCGCGCGATCTCGCCTTCGTATCTGGAAGTTAGACGTATGTGAGTGATTGGCTACACGAGTAAGGATATAATCAAGACCTACTCTTGTCGGACTTTTGCGTGGTTGGCCTCGAGTTCGTAGAGTGACTGCCTTATCAGTCCGAGCTCGTTGATCTGTTGTTGTACTGTGCATACCAAGATTCCGCTGATCAATACTGCGTTGTCGAGGGTACTAGACTGCGCCGAGCGGACTTACACTTGGCCTCGTATTCGTCCCTTTGTGCTTTCCAGACATTCCCGTCCTGCCCCACCTGCTCGAACTCATTCTTGATGAAATCGAACAGCTCATTCAGTCTCGCGCTTGATGAGGCGGAGAGTACGCTGGGCTGGGATGGCGCGCCGGCGGGAGGCAGACGGTGATGCTACGCGTTCAACACCTGGATCAGCGGACGGAACAGCGAACGCGGGATAGGAGTAGCAGTAAGGGGTTACTACGCACATTGTATATACCTGGCGGCTGCATGATGCGTTGTTGGCCGTTGCGCTCGGATGCTGTAGGTTGGATGCAGTGTCAGAGCAAGGTGATGTTGTTGTTGGATGAAATGTGGATGTGGATGTGGATGTATGGGGGAGAGCAGACGGAAGAAGAATGGAGGAAGTGTGAGATTAGCCTTTGCTATTTACCATTACCATTACTCACTAACTCACTAAAGAGGCGTTTTAACGTGCACAGTCAATCAGACCACAGGTGCGATCAGGCACCACCATAGCGTTTATTGCTGCTGCCATTATGTAATCACCCCTTTTCACCATAACAAAAATAACAAATCTGGTTCCGACGCGTCTACTTCATCACCACCACCACCATCAGCACTCGGCACTCACTTGCATAGACCTCACTGGCTCTCATCGACACAAAGTCTCATTCAGAGACACACTTCACCACCATGCCAGCACCAATGTTCACGCCGCCCAATCCGGCTTCGACCGGACCACCGCCTCTAGCTTATAGCCCGCTGGCGTCGACGTCTCGCAGACATCACCGCCCCCTGCCCGCTAGGTCGTCGCTGTCAAATTCGTTTTCCTTCGCACCGACAGCTCTGGTCGACCAGCCCGCCGACCTCTCCCTATCCACCGAAATACTCTCCGAATCATCATTTTCATTCTCGTACCCCTCGAGAAGACCGAAAGCTGCGACCAGCACAAACGGCCAAGCTTTCCTGTCGTCTGCAGCACTAAGTCATGCGGCCGAACAAGGCAATAGGGGCATGGCGCAGGTCTCGCCTCGAGTCAAGCCACGGCCCAGTCCACGGCTCAGAGAAAATGATAGCCCGTCCAAATCGTATCTCATTGATGGACTGCCGAACGCCAGAGTCAGGTCGAGATTAGGAGAAGAGTCGCCTGAGCGAGAGCGAGAGCGAGCGCGAGTTCGACGCACATCGCCTCGGAAGAGGACAGAGGGCTACCAAGGTATCCAGGAAGACGAGGGAGGTCCGTCTGGCGGTCTCCAATCTGATGCTGACGAGGAAGAGGAGCGGACCTGGAGCATGGTCGACTCGATGCGATTATGGAGGCATGACGCTATTATGCAACATCTGTATGAAACAGCGGCATTCTGGGGGGACAAGATCCTCAGCTGGACAGGTCAGCTAGATCGTTTGCAGTCACGAACATGCAATAAGAGCTGACGCCTTGTTATGCGCACTTACATAGCCGACCCGAACGACGCTTTCTGGCTTGCGCAAACTCACTTCCTCACCGGCCATTACCTCCGAGCGGAAAAGCTGTTGACTGATTCGTTACCGCCTCCGCCTAAAATCCCTCTTCTTACTAGATCACGAGACAAGGGGAAAGCGAGATCGGAAGATGACGACGACACGATGAATGGCAATACCAACGGGCATGTCGCCGGGAGGAAAGGCAGTACGGATTGGGCAGTCAGGGCAGCGGAGAGGGTTCCAAATCGGAGGCTTGTGGACGAGAGTCTTGCGTGTCGCTACTTGGCTGCACAATGCTTGGTGAGTCGGCGTTATCCCCGACCCTTATACCTGCTGAACCTGTGGAAAAGGTGCATCAAGAAAAGTATCATGAAGCGCTCGAGTTACTAGGAGAGTCAAATCCGTTCCGCGAAACCGGTGAGCTTTGCGATCATCTTGCCGATTAAGAAAGCTCATTCAACCCTTGTCAGATGCTCAAGCACGCTCCGACAGCCCTAGCCAAGACGAAGGAATCAAGGTTAGCATATCTTCTATCTTGGTTTGATCTTTCACTTCGATGATCTGACCTGCGTTAATGGCCCCAGCTGCATTCCTCAATATGTCACCTCCGGGCACTCCTGCATCTACGATTATCCTCCTTCGCCCTTGCGAAAGAATCGTTCATGGAAGCCCTTATGCTCGATGTGAAGAATTACGATGCGTTCAAAGAGTTGGTCGACGGCGGGATGATGTCGGCAAAGGAGGGTGAGTACAAATTACTCTTTCTCATCATTGATATCGCTGATCGAGCCTCACTGTCTACTTCCTGCTCTAGAATGGGAGTTCATTCAGAACCTCGCATATCGCAAACAGTTGTCCGAGGATGATGCCAATTTTGTCAAGATGATGTACATGACCAAGCTGAAAAAAGTGAGTTTCCTCGTCCACCTATGGTGCCTGGCTGACGTCTTGACAGGATGCCCATGTTCGCGAAGTCGCCGAGGCTCGCGAGATCCTCACACAGCAATACGGCTTGGGGGATAATTGCGATGTTCTCGTGGGATTGGCAGATGAGCTATACGCGAAGTACAAGTGGGAAGACTGTTATGCTGTTACCTCAAAGTGAGTTTAGCTCGTCTTTTTTCAAGCTCCTTCTTTCACTTCTTGCCTCCCTCGTCTCCCGCAGTACCATCCGCGCTCAATGCTGAAGCGGCCGTTCTCCAGAATCCTATCTCGTATCCCCGGCCATCCCACCGCACTCCCACTCCATCTCTCATGCATGCACCACATCCATCGACTGCGATCAAGCTTGTTCATGCTTGCGCACGATCTGGTCGAGCAAGATCCACAAGCTGCGACCACATGGTATGCAGTGGGGTTGTGGTACTTTTCAGGCAAGCGATGGGCGGAAGCGAGGCGGTATTTCAGGTGAGCGATCTTGTGATGGCTGACCCAAGGTATGCTGACAGTGTGGTGACACTGTAGTAAGGCGAACCTCATTGATTCGCGCTTTGCTCCAGCTTGGATCGCCTTTGCCCATTCGTTCGCGTACGAGGGTGAGCATGACCACGCCATCACGGCGTACTCGACATCGGCGCGTCTGTTCCAAGGGTAGGTGTCTCTTGGCGGTTTAATAGTGTCCGGCTTTTTGACGCGTATCCTGCACACACAGATCACATCTCCCGCTGCTTTTTATTGGCATGGAACACCTCCAGCTCAGCGCGTCACACCTCGCCGAAGAGTATTTCAGGGCTGCAGAAGCGATCAACGCGTCAGATCCTTTGTTGCTGAATGAGCTCGGTGTGGTAGCGTACAACAAGGAGGAGTGAGTGGATGCTTGAGTGCATCGGTGTTGCCCTGGCTATTTGAAGTGTGCAGGAGAGTTGCTGATTCGTGCTGCGCAGTTACGATCAGGCAGCGAGCTACTTCAGGAAAGCTTTGAGGGCATCCTGGGACATGCAAGGTGTCAAGTCGACGTGGGCTGTCACGTACTGCAACCTTGGTCATGCGTATCGGATCATGCGGTGAGTTCTCTTCAGCCTCGACTTGATGAGTCCAGTCGCAGTGAAGCTGACGCAACAGTCGCTATGCCAGGCAATATGATAAAGCAGAGCACAACTATCGACAATGCGTGCGCCTCGACCCGACCAATGCGACAGCATACGCGTCCTTGGGGATGATCTGGCAACTGCGCGGCGATATACGGGAAGCCATCAAGATGAACCATCAAGCCCTATCCCTCAACCCACAAGATCCCATGTCGACAGTCCTATTGGAGATGGGGCTCAAAGAGCAGACTGAATCGCTGGACCCGACAACTCTGCCCGGCTTACCGGGCATGCTGGGAACGCGCGATCTGGACCCGTTCAATGTCCCGAAAGGGAATCCGATATTCGGGCCGTTGCCAGTCGAGATGGACCCCGCGACGCTGGATGACGCGGGAGGCGAAAGCGTCGTTCTCCTACCCGCTCAAGCGCTTGGCCGTGCCCATGGCCATAATAATGGAGATTTGTCTGAAATGATGAGTATGAGCATGGAACATGTCTCTGTGCGCAGTCGTAGTCAGAGAGGAAGACGGGGCGTGCTTTCTGGCTCGGGCTTGGGCCGCGATATCTCCTCTGGCTCGGGCCGCGATATCTCCTCTGGCTCTGGGGTCATGGGGGAGTACGATGAGGGCGAAGGGGAAGGGTCCACGATGGATATTGAGGATGACTAGACCCGCACTTGGGTAGCTGTGTTTGAGTCATTGAATATGGTGTGCATGGGTAGTACTCGAGTAGCATGTAAAGCTATTCTAGTGATGCTATCTATGGACATGTGCAATCAATACGCGTTAGTGCATCGATAACGAAGACAAATTGGATTACTATACGCTTATACGCTTAAACGATCGAATGACAACGACAACGTTACATCCCACACCATAATTAGAAGTTTGTTGAGTGACTGTGATGGTGGGGACAGAGCTCTGGATCAGAACAGTTTTACCCCAGTAGTATAGTACGAGTGGTACGAGCAGGATGAGCAGGAGTAGTAACTCGGCTGGTTCCCGCTCCGGTCACGGTCTCGGGAAGGGTCAAATTACCTATGTGCCGTTATCAGGTCTACCTCTCTGTGGTGTGAGCAAGATACGTAAGATACCGGGTATCGCCACATTGGTGCATCTCTACATTGCTGCATCGCCTTGTTTCCGGGCTGGGGCTTGTATAGCGGAAAGGCGGAAACAGAGCAGGGCAAAAGTGGCGGTGACTGAAACTAGCAGTACTCAGGGTCCGCTATCCTCCTTTGACCAGGGTGTATCATGAACGAGGAGCCCCAGTATGTTGGAATCCGCATGCTGCATTCAGTGCTTTATGTAGCACTCCCATGCTAAAAGTTGATAGTATACTGGCACTACTACAGTATCGTTGCTATTCCTGCACATCCCTCGTTTACTAGTCAATGACTAGCATGCGGCTCACGTAGACACGAGGCCGCATTGAGTATTCCACTGGCTGTTTACGCTTAAACCATTCAGCCCATTTCGCCTAGCGTGGGACAAGGAGAATAAGGGGAGAGGGGAGCACGCAGCCGAGTTTCCGAGTCACCGTTTCACCGTTTCTGATTTACTATTTGTATACACCATACTAGATCTGGGGAAGCAGCCATCTCTCGGTCGCATGCTATTCAGAGATATAGCTATGCAGCTTCTTCATGCTTATCCTAGCTACTAGCTGCTAGCTGCCGCTGTCTCGCTTCTGCGTCATGCCACACTACTACATAACACTTGCAGTTGCTCTGTATAGCAATTGTGATTGCGGGTAACTCACTCTCTTACTCGATCAGGGGATCCAGGGTCCAAGGACGGTTCGGATGATTTGATATTCCATATCCCCTACGGTGGGACCACGTTTTCCAGCTGCACGGACCCTGGATCGGTCATCGCCTCTTTTTTCACCTGGCAGCAGTTGTTATGTTATTCCAACGGGCAATTATGGCAATGGCACTGGCAATGGCCACAGCGGAATAACAACTACAACCTGCAAACTACTTACTTCACCTTCATCCTTCTCATCCCCATCCCCCATTCCCTTCGATAGCAACGAGCACAACCACTTCGCCGTCGCTCCTCTTCTCACCGATTTACTTGTTCGCGCTTCACATTCAGTCGTTCACCTCCCCCGAATCCCCCATCACCACCCACCATTCATCGACAGCGCTAGGTATCCCCACCGCTCAAGTCTTTCCGCTCGCACAGCTTTCCTTCCCTCGTCTTCACGCTTTCACTCGCATATAAAGAGACAAGGACACCGTCATTCTCTACAACAGTTCCACACTTGCTCTCGACTTCGACCTCGACTTCTGGTAAACAGCAGATCGTAAGATTAACTCGTCGTTCCGCCGTACACAGCAATATCCGCTCTTCCGCACGTTTCAGGTGAGTACCGTCCACCTTTTTGTACTTTGATCACCGCCCGATCCTGCATCACCATTCCCTCTGATCTTCCCCCACTTATCATGCACCGACGCTGACTGCTAAATTCCTTCATGCGTTACTCAACGTCACTCGGATCATCCTTTGATCGTCTGATCGCTCGCTATTCGCCCGCTTCGTCCTGAATGTACCCGTCATATCACACCCTTTGATCGCATTCTCCCACCACAACTTTTCACATTGTTTCACTGTCCATCCTCTTTCAACCTCTCTCATATCATTGTTCACCACTGTCATATCACTCTCCAACATACTTGAAATTGCGTCGCCAAAACTCTTTGGCTTCATACAGATCGGCTCACTCGCCACTCGACGCACCTTGACCATCGAGGCCCTCTGTCGCCGCCATGCCATCATTAAACTTCGCAACTTTGCTCTCCCTCTCACCTCTTCTCGCTCTCGTAGCAGCATCACCGTCACCATTACCCGTCGATACTCCTTCCCACACCCTTTCAGCCAACAAGCGCGATGTTAGCGGAACAGTCACACCGCTCAACTTTGAGGCTATTGGCGATGCTGGAATCAGCGCGCAGATGGTGAGTGGCGATCCTGTGTATTTCCTTCCAATCTGATGCTGATCGTGTGTTTGCTACCACAGATGTTCCTCGGAAACAACAAGAAAGTCTACATTCTTGACAAAACCGAAAACAACCCTGTCAACGTGACTGGAAAGTACGGCACTCACCCAGCATGGGCCGTCGAGTACGATATCGAGACCAATGACTGTCAGTCTACTTCTATCTTTCCCACCTTGATTCGACCACTGACATATATGCAGACCGTACCATGGACGTGTATTCAAACACCTTCTGTGCCGGTGGTGGTGTACTGGGTAACGGAACTTGGGTTATCTTCGGTGGAAACCAGCGTGAGCCACATCTCCGATCCATTGCTAGGAAGGCCTGTGCTTGACCCCTTTTGTTAGCCGTCGGTACCAATGGTACTGCCGTCGCCGATGCAAGCGTCTACGATGACACCGATGGTGGAACATCTATTCGAATGCTCACCCCTTGCACCGACGACTCATGCGAGTACGTTCAGGGTGAAACATCGTATTCTATATCTGCCAGCAACACTGGCGGATGGCTCCAAATGACTGGTCGACGATGGTACCCAATTGTCGAAGCCCTTGAAGATGGCTCTTTGATCATCATCGGCGGAGACAAGAACGGTGGATACGTCAACACCGCTACTCAAGACAACCCGACATACGAGTTTTTCCCTCCTCGTGAAAACGACCCCGTCTCACTCGACTGGCTCACCGAAACCCTCCCCATCAACCTCTACGCCCTCACCTGGCTCATGCCATCCGGCAAGCTGTTCATGCAGGCCAACCGATCTTCGATCCTGTACGATTACAACAACTTGACCACAACCGACCTCCCCGACATGCCTTACGCTGCTCGTGTCTACCCTGCTTCCGCGGCAACCGCCATGTTGCCTCTGACTCCTGACAACAACTACACTGCCACTGTCTTGTTCTGCGGAGGATCCAACACTACCACTTGGGGATCCGACGGCGGCGCAGGGTACAATGTTACAGCTGTCCCTGCGGACAACACCTGCGTCAGGATCAATCCAGATGACGACAGCCCAGAATACGAAGACGATGACTACATGTTCGAAGGCAGAAGTATGGGACAATTCGTCATGCTTCCTGATGGTACATTCTGGATGGGCAATGGTGTCGGCATGGGTACAGCTGGTTACGGCGATGACGGCTACAGTGTCGGTCAATCATACGGTCAAGACCCCGTCTACCTTCCGGCTATCTACAACGCCTCTGCCCCTCTCGGCTCTCGATGGAATCGTACGGGTCTCGTCGCCTCAAGCAACGAGCGAATGTACCATTCGACTGCCATCTTGCTTCCCGACAGCAGTATTCTCGTCTCTGGCTCGAACCCCAACAAGGATTTCACCACCGCGCAATGGCGTACGCGTACCGATGTTGAGAAATGGTTCCCCTGGTACTACAACGAGGTCCGACCCACTTACAGCGGTGCTCCTGCGAACATCTCTTACGGTGGATCGTCCTTCGACCTCCTCCTCTCTGGAACCGATGAGGCTGCCGCGCAGAATACCAAGGTCGTTGTCATCCGCGGCGGATTCAACACTCACGCCATCGGCTTCAGTCAGCGAATGCTCCAGCTCGAGTCTTCCTACTCGATCGACATGAACACTGGCAACACCACTCTTCACGTCTCGCAAATGCCTGGATCACCTGGTCCCACTTTGTTCCAGCCCGGTCCCGCTATGCTCTTCGTCGTTGTCAACGGTGTTCCTGCCGAAGGTGTCTTTGTCATGGTCGGCTCGGGATCTCTTGGCACACAACCCACAACGACCAACGCGGACCTCCCTGCCAACACCGTTATTGCCGTCGTCACTACAGCCAGTTCGACTGCGACCAGCACAAGCACAAGCACAAGCACGGCTGGGACATCCAACGCGAGCAAAAGCTCTGCTTCGCCAGTCATGACAAAAGCATACGCTTTCGCCGGTCTTGGCTCAGCACTGGCCCTGATTGCAGGATCAGCCATTTTGTTATTATAAGGACTTCGTGAAACGAAACACACAAGTCATGGACAGTTCGGACATTTGTTCTCTCTCGGACACTGTTTATAGCATTGCATAGAATATTTCTGTCGCACACATCACACACACGCATATTCCCCTCCCGCATCATTCGTACCCATTACCCTTATAGCACCACATTCGTAATTTCACAGCTTGTTTGCTCAAGCTGTTCCCCCTCCACCTCGCCTCGTATTCTTCGTTCACTTCGTTTTCCCATCGCATGATTTCTCTATAACGACTTTTTATGGACATTCCAGCCGCGTCTCGTATCCCGTACTTGGCGGGATCAGCTCTGGCTGGAGGAGGAGGCGGATGGGTGATGAGTGTGGCCAGGAGGTGAGGCGCATGGAGGTAGAGAGACCAGGGGAGAGAAGAGCAGGGGATGGATAGGCGTTACCGCGTAGGCCGCGCAGGAGGCGCAGGTTCGGTGCAGATGTTTCTCCGCGGACATGTCGTTTGTTAATTAGCAGCCAAAAGACCATGGACAATACGTATATACATATATGGTGTGACGCATACAGCATACGTAGTGTGATGTACGTGTGTTTTGATAGATCAAGGTTTACATGGTCGCACGAGCTTGGTACCCATTACTAACTAGAGCATCGCGCCGATATGATTTCCGAAGCTTCTGTCCTGCAGGCTTTTCTATAGATACAAGTGTGCAACATACAAGATATGTGTATTATACTGACTACGAGTGACCACGCCGACGTGTTGTAGAATAAATGATCTATTCGACTTCGAAAGATCCCCCCGGCTTTGCAGCCATGATCACTCCGAGACGGACGAGCTGGCCAGCCAGCGCTCGATATCCTGATAACGTACGTACATCATCAGTAACCATACAGCAGAGAGGGGCCGCGAAGAAGCGGTGAAAGACTCACGACACGGGGCAAACCACTTTTCGGCGGTCTATTCCCATTCTCCGTCCCTGGTGTAAGGTCAGTCCGATCCAGATGTCGAACTTTAGCTCGGGCAGTATCAGAAGAACGCGAGCCGACTATCTCCAATTTATGCGTGGTCACCGGTGGCTGCTTCTTCGGTGCTTCGTCCCTCTCTCGCATACGTGATGCAGGGGCAGAAGACGTATTGGTGATATGCCGAGGACGGAGAACTAGTGGGTGCGGTACGGCATTCCGACCGCGGGAGACTCCGCCACGAGCAGCTGATGACGACGAGGAAGCAGCGGATTTAGACTTTGCCATTAACATGGCTTGAGCGTGGGAAGGTTTGGCAGAGGAGCCCGGGATCACGCGCGCGAACGGATCTGACGGCGAGCCCAGGACCGATGCCGACTGGGATTTGTCCTTGTCCTTGGTCGAGTGCGATAGGGGCGTCTTGAGATGCTCGGCGGTCGTCGTTGTGGACGCGGTGGCGGTCGCGGTCGAGCTAGTCTGCCTCTGGATGGGATTAGGCGATTTGCTGGGCGGCGTAGGCGGTTCAGGCGAGTTGAGGGCCGAGTCCGAGTTGATCGCTGCGAACGGATGCGTCCAGTTGCCTTCTTTCTGCCTTGAAGGCGTCTCAGGTGCACTCTGCGCCGGATGAGATGCAGAATCAGGAGAGAAGAGGGACGAAGAGGATAAATCGAGTGAGAACGAGCCTGACCAGACGATATTCTCGATTCCTGGCGCAGTGAGTATGTACGCCGTAGTGGGTGAATAGGGTGTACTGGGCGAGACAGAAGAGATGGGACGAGTCGGTTTTACTATTTTCGACGTAGTCGGAGGCGGAGGAGAAGTGGGTGAAGACGGTAGTAAGACCGAAGATTCACTGGTCTGCTCGCCGTTGTGCGCTGCGGTGATCTGCTCTGGTTTAGATCGGGAGGGCAGAGAGCGGAATCTGCGCGAAATGACGGTATCGCCCAGTCCTCCTCGCAAGTCCGTCGTCGAGTGGCGGGATGCGATGGCACGGTCCTCAGGCGACCATGACGGGACAGTAATCGATTGCTCTGAGGATGACCTGGGTAGAGGTGAGTGGCCGACCAGGTGAGGCGAGCTCTGAAAGCTTGCGAAAGGCGAGAGGAATACTTTGTGAGGCGTAGGCGGCGTAATCGTACCGGTTGTCTCCTTTGATTCGACATTGGGAGTAGGGACTTCTGGTGATAATGGCGAAGTTGGCGGGATGGGCGATAGCAATCGTGGCTGTGGCGCTGTAGCTGATGATGATCGGGTGCTGGACGGCTGGAGATAGAAGGATGACACGGCTGAGTGGGGTACGGAGGGCTTACGCTTCCTTTCGTCTGCTTCTTCCATTCCGGCTTCGGGAGAGAGATGGGCGTAGTGGCCCAAAGTCTCGAAAGATCTATTGGAAAGGAACGATTTGGCGGGAGAGGGGGTGTAGATATGGGCGTCGGTGTTGATCTCGGTATGACTTCGAGGCGTGATCGCCATGGTGCCGTTCGAGGAGGAGACGGAAGACGATTGAGGCGAAGGAGTGGACGATAGAGCGGTGATGCGCGCCATGATCGGCGTACGACGCGGAGGAACGGGACCGTGACTTCTCTGCTCGTTTCGGCCTCGGGCGGAGTATCGATTGGGACTACTCGGGCTCGAAGTCGACTTCGTACTTGACATAGCAACGACCTTGGCGCGCCATTCGCGTTCTGCCCTGCGAGCGGACTTGATCGATCCTGCTTTAGCTGAACCCGAACCTGAGCCTGAGCCTGAGGCTAATTGGTTTGAGGAGGGGGAGGGGGATACGAATGCCGGGTGACCTAGAGTCTCGAATGAAGTGGGCGAGCGCGATCGGCTAGGTTGAACCGTTGCGTTCGGCGAGATCGTCGAGGATGAGGACGATGGCTGGTCGGTTGGCTTAGGCGTACCTTGCGTAAGCTGCGGAGGAGGGAAGGAGGTCGGGGCCGATGCATTGGCTGTGGCAGTACCAGCACCCCGCATACCGCGTTTTCCGCGGTCGTCAGTGGAAGTGGAAGTGGAGATAGATGTGGAAGAGACGGAACGTCCAGAGGAAGCCGACTCTGCAGCAATGACCAGCTCTTCAAAGTGCTTCATGTCGGCCTTCAGATCTTGTCCCAGTCTCTTGAGCGCTTTCGGCGGCACTCTGGACGCTGGTAGGGTACTATCGACGATTGTCGATGGCCGAGGGTGAGGACGGGTGGTCTCCCTGCGTCGTCTCGCTGATATGGCGCGTGTGAGCAATTTGGGTTTCGGCGCAGTGGGCAGCACGGGCGCAGAGTGCGGCGCGTGAAAGAATTCCGGCTGATGTCGAGGTCGAGGTTGAGGTTGAAGTTGAGGTTGTTGGTGGTCTTGAAGAAGAGGAGCGTCTGGAGCGAGGGATAGGCCGTCGGCCAAGTAGTCCATCCGGCCATTGGTTTGGCCCATTGCGCCAACAAGTGAATCAGAGCGGGTATGAGTGATCGTTGGTCGCGTCAGCGTCGGCGTCGGCGTCGCTGTTGATGCTGGTGTTGACGTGGGAGTGGGACCAATGTATGAGCTACGGTTGATGATGATGCACCGAGAGTCGAAGGGGGTGGTAGATGTATGATTGCGAGCGGAGTCTGAAGTCGATCTTGGGGCGCAAGCAGAAGCAGGAGCAGGAGCACAAGCAGAGGGAGAAGTTGATTTCGAGTTCGAGGTAGAGGCGATATCAGTATCGGTAGACTGATCACGAGCTTTACACTTATGTCGACGCGAGCGTGATCGCGAAAGTGTAAAAGGAAGAGAGGGAAGGGAGAGAGAGATCATCTCGGCGTAGGCTGAATGTCTCGCGAAATGATGTTGCGATTCCGACCAGAGTGAGATGGGTGTTTACCTGTTTCCTGTTTGCTGTTTGGTCGTTTACTGATGTCGGTGTTGTGTGCGTCGCGTCTCACTCTGTGTGTGTGTGTGTGAGTGTGGTGCGTGTCGCGTTGAGGAAGTGATTGGAATGATTGGACGGTGCGCGAAGCGAGAGCGAGCCCAGCGGGTGTAGTGAGCAGCGTGGGAATCATCTGGTCAAAGGTCCCCTCCGTCTATCACTTTCCAGACTTCTGAAGCGCGTTGTGCGCTATATGCAGGGCAGTGTAGAAAGGGGTACTCGGCGCACACAGCACACTGAATTACAAACGTACATTGCACACGTACACACTGTCATCTGCCTCATCGTTGAACCTGACAGATGATGACTCGAGGTTTCGGTATAGCGGCGTGCCGGCCGAGCTGATGCTGGGCCTGGGCGGTGATTGTCTTAGTGTCTTACTTACCAACAACCGATGACCTGTGTGAGTAGCGTCGAGGTGAGACCTGCCCCTGCCGTCTTTCATATGCCCTCTTCTATTTTCCCTACCTGATCTGACTGACACACGCTATCATTCTTTGGCCAGGAGTAACGAACAACAATAATCAACGATCAATGATCGATCACGCACACACATTTACACACGCGTAGACACGCACTGCGTGTTCGTTCGTTTCGTTGATCACGCCGCGTGCACTGTGTGATGACTACTCGGATCAGAGCGCGCGACTCACGATCACGGGCAAAGCGGTGTACGCGGTGCATGCCACGCGTCGCCGTGCATCCCGAAACCAGGGACTGTCAATGGGTGATCCAGTGATATATGCTGAAACGAGGTCTTTCACCGCGGTGCTAATTGCTTGTGTTTTCTGAAACGTCTTGCTGTTACGAGGTAACCGACCATCTCAGGCACGAACACGTTCCTTCACTGAGCCGAGGCTCTCTATCCTTGTCGTTCACTTCTGAATCATCCTCAATTGCACTCGATATGCATAGACTACAAGCACGTATCCACGCCTCGTTCTCATCACGCTTCAAGTACGACCTCGCGCCTAGGCATCCACCTTGACGCCCAGATCCCGCGCAATCATCTTCCGCGCGATCGGGTGCTGCGTGCATGTCGTGTCAGCTTGGGTCCACGCACCAGTCCACTAACACCAATATATTACTGATGACATGAGGAGGATGAGATCGGGACTCACGTAGAACATTGCATGCTCGGTGAATGTCTTTTTGGCCAATTCGGGCTTTTGCTCATTGAGCAATCGGAAGACGGGTCGGCAGAACTTCATTCGTCCTTTCGTGACGACCCATGCTGTTAACAACGTCGATTAGCACTTGTTCACAATCATCTTCAGAGAGCGAACTAAAAGATGAAAGGCAAGACACCACTCACCAGCAGCATCATCGGCATACTCTGGTCCGGACTTGAGGGCAATCTCATAGAATCGCAGGCGAATCTCAGCATTGCCCGTTTGTCCAAATCCATAGACCTTGTCCAACGCAGCGACAGTGCTAGCGGGCAGGGTCTCGTACGTCTCAAGCTTGTCTAGGAATACGACTGTCATAACGCTGTCAGCTTGCGTACTATCTTTGGAATACTATTGAGCTCACCCTTCTGCGTCGAGGAGAAGCTCTCCACGTCCTTGCTGGCAAACTGCGATACGTCGCCGTTCCTCGCCGCATTCCAGCGAGCAGCGAGATCGTAGCACTAAGAGAAGCTTGTTGAGTACAGTCGGATCCAATTTGAAATGAGGACTTACCGCTTTCGCCAGACTATCGCCATACTGCAAGTCTTCCGCAAGGTCGGGACCGCTGCCGTGCAGCCACTACAAGATCAGGGCATGGCATCAGCATATAATGTCTCCAACAGGACACCCGCTGTCACATGGACGAGCAAGTTTGATTTCGTGCTTATCAGGAAATGCAGCACTCACCGCGTCCCAATCAACCTTGCCAAGCTTACGGATATATTCCTGGCCATCCGGTTGTTCTCCAAAGTAGTGGAACAGATGCGCCCTCCATTGATCGGTAGTGATCGACGTGCCCTCAAAGGTCTTTACGTAGTCTCGCATATATGGGATGAACACGTCGAGTCCACCCAGCGTACGCTCAAGGTAATGCAGGAAGTTTGCGCCCTGCGCCAGAGTCAGTACAGTGTCTGGTGCGACAGTCGGTCTAGAATCACCTTTTCGTACGGGACTTGGCTGTACGCCTCGTCGGCTGCAAACAATCAAATCAGCACTCGTTCCACTCCGTGGTATCGGCGCAACTCACGATCCTCGTGTTCCTGGTATTCCACGACCATGCGCTGGAATCGCGGAGTCAATCTTGCCAGATCGTCAACGAGCCCACGGCGTCCGACGATGTACGAGCTATCACAGATTTAGTATATGAGGCTGATAGTAGAGGAAAGTGCTCACAGCTGCCTGTCCGCCTCGCTGTGAGTCTCCCTGATAAGCTGGAATGTACGTTGTCAGCTATTGCGGAGGATTTCCGACTCAGTGACAGCTCACAAGTCGCTCGAGATAGGTTGTCCAGCCCTGTGCCACGGATTAGTAAGCTACAGTGATGAACCACAACGCAAACGGACACACCTCGTTGAGCCAGAAATGAGACCATGATGCACATCCGATACCGTTACCGAACCATGACTGGACACACAGAGATCAGCTACCGACGCGCAACCTAGAGATTTGTAGTGAGACGGTAGTTCACGTACATGGCTGATCTCGTGGGCGACCACGTCCACCTGACTCCTGTCCCCTGCGATGATAGTGGGCGTAGCGAAAGTCAAGCATGAATTCTCCATGCCTACTCGAGCAAATTGAGCTTTCGTCAGCTGATTGCCCACCGATGACATAACAAAGCTGACTGGGACGTACCGCCGTAAGGGAACGAGTCGGGGAGGAAAAGCACGTCGTATACGCCGAACTTGTACTGCGAAGTCAGATCTTCGGCCGTGGCGACGAAGCTGATCACGTGAATCTGGTCAGCATACACACTTTCTGACGCTGGGGAGTCTATGAGGCTTGAGAAGGGGAAAGGGGACAAGACGTACTTGGCGGTATCCTTGTGGAATTCCCAGTACGCAGCGTCCATCGTGCCGGGCTGGGAGGTATTCGAGGATCAGCCTTGCTTGCGCTGATGCGGATGATCATGTCACTGAACAAACCTCGGTCCAGCAGCCCGTCTTCCACTTGCGCCCTTCGAGGGAATCGAATGGTTTGTAGATAAGTTCCCCGCTGGCTATAGCAATGAGGTAGCTTGGGATGCCTCTTGGCTGTGTGGTGCGATCAGGTATTAGCAGTGTACTAAGCACTTCCCGGCGTGTGACAGTAGCGAGCGAGCGGCATAAGGGATGAGGATGAGACGGGGGACAGACATACCTGATCATAAACATATTCGCGCTCCTGCCCCAACTCGACCTTTTCCTCAGGCGTAGGACTGATCCTGAGCCCACTCATCAAGACGGGCAACTTGCTCCTCACTTTCGCCGAATAGGTAGCTTTCACCGCAGGCGTATCCTGGCACGGGAGCAAGGAG
Organism: Cryptococcus sp. GC_Crypt_5; assembly: GCA_026538355.1. Taxonomy (NCBI): domain Eukaryota; kingdom Fungi; phylum Basidiomycota; class Tremellomycetes; order Tremellales; family Cryptococcaceae; genus Cryptococcus; species Cryptococcus sp. GC_Crypt_5. Next base: position 134,004 of record JALPBZ010000019.1, read on the forward strand.
CGTGCGTGGATTGCCTGCGCTTGGGAGTAGAGGTACGGCCATGCTCCCGATTTGGTCTGCGCGGGCTCGAGCCATCCGACTGCTGTGCACTGGGCGGTGGTCGAGTAGTGCACTGTGATGGTTGTGCTCTACGTCGGGTCATGTAATTGATTAGTAGAATTGTACAATCCCCTCTGATGGTTATGCTGGTGTCACTCACCTGGCCCTTCTTTAGCGCGTGGGGCAAGACGACGGTCAAGCCCTCGCCCACGACCTCTTTGCGCTCGCCGAGGCTCCACTCCTAGCAGAGAAAGGTGTGAGTCAGCTACTAGACCTCTACCATATATCCTGAATCACTTAGCAACAAGCGGTAGTCGCCAGAACCTAGAAGAAAGGAAAGAAGAGGAAGAAGAAGGAGGTTACTGACAGCTTTAACACCATCAACATCCACCGCCTTGACATCCAAATAGATACTATCCAACACGACCTCCCCCACTTCCTCGCCAACCACATCAAGCTTCAACGCCGCACTCCCATGAAATACTTTCGACGCCCAGTCGATCGTCCAGTCCAGCGCGATATGGCGGGTGACTACTTCGTGGTAGTTTGCTAGTGTTGCCGTATCCCGATCGAGAGGCGAGTGGGCCGCGGTGAAGAGCGGGGAGAAGGACATTGCGCTTCGGGTTCGGGTTCAAGGTCGAGGTCCGAGTGTTTCCACGCTTCCGTGTTTCTGTGTCTGTGCGCTTGTTCTGTATCAGAAACGATGTAGCAGAGTTGCACTGCTTGACTTGTTTTTGACAAAGGATGATGGTGCAAGATCATAGTACACGCAGCGTGCACGCACCGTACACACCGCGCACACCGAGCTATCCGGGAACAACGGCAATGGCCCACACTGTTTTATCCGAAATACCTCCAAAGCACATGGTACATGCACATGCCCTTACCATAGCCGCATGGTACACTCCATGCTCCCTGCTCCTGCTTCAGTCTTCAGTACTTGAGCGCCTTACGTCTACAGCCACAGCTCATCTCCCATCCACGTTAGCTCGCAGCTTGCATTGCCGACTTGGAATATCGAGCATCGAGCAGAGCGCATCTCTCTATCATGGTCTATCTTTGTACATTATGACTAGCACTTGTTCTGTGGAACCGATGAAACGAGTACATACTACTTGGCTGAGCTAGAAACAGAAACAGTAGAGGAAGTGAAAAGAAGTGAAGTGATGATGCACAGAGTGACAGAGAGGTAGTATTGCGAAAAGCAAGCTGGGAAATGAAAGGTAATATACATAAGACAGAAGACGGGGAGACAGGAGACAGAGACATGCAAGGTATCAAGTCAAATGTGTCTAAAATCAATCTAGACAAGGCGGGTTTGCGTGACAGTCGCCATTGCCATTGCGGCAAGTCTGACAGAAGCAGTGGAGTAGAGTAAGGAAACAGGCATATGTTGTTATCGATATCATGTAAGTCTGATTGAGTCCGGATACTAGTAGGAAAGGCATACTGACGCCACGTAGGCGATAGAGGAGGAAGTCCGAGTCCGAGTCCGTGGGTGAATGTCGTTTATTGTTATATACACAGTAGTGGTTGTGAGAGTATCTTGGTCTTGATGCTGTACAGGTTCGTGGCTATAGCTTGATCAGCCACCATCACATGAAGTAAAGTGGGCCATCACTCACATCATGCAAAGTAATGCGTGTACATGCGCGATTCGGGGTGAACAGGCATTTCCAATTTCAGTGCATTGAGTCTAAGGCGATAGAGTATCAGCAGAGTGTCTCGATCATCGTTGAGCCAAGATAACCGCCCACTCACTCTTGCTTGATAGCCATGGCCAGCTCCGGTGTAAGCCTGTTACACGTCGCTGGCTCGCTACGCCTATCATACGTCACCGGGTCATAAGTGCTGTACACTGCACACTCTGGCGCCCAGACAAGTCGTCGCTTGACCGGAGCTGTCATGCTCCTACTGGGCACAGGTGGCTTGGAGGCGCTGATTGGGCTGAGTGGCAGGGACGGCGCAGAGGTGTTGTGAGTCGGGCTTTGGTAGACTGGCTCGGCATTGGAGGGTTGATCGAAGGGTGAGAAGTTGGGAGAGAATGGGTCGTAGACGGAGTTGTCGAGGCGAGGCGAGGGGTGTTGCAGTTCTGGGATTTCAGGCTTGGAAGCTTCACTCATACTGACTTGAGACGAAGAAGGGATACCTATATGACCCGTTAGCTTCATAATGAAGAAGGTCCCCAAGATGGACTACTCACTCTTTAGAATACCCTTCTTCGGCACAGCATTCTTATCGATGTAGGCATTGCCCCAAGTCGCTTGGAACTCGGCATCGGCTTCATCAGACAGCCTGGTGCGCCCCAACGACATTGTCAGATCTTCCACCGTCTCCCCTTCGGACGAATCGTCTTCGCTATCGTATTCCTGTTCCATCACTGCGACAGCGTGAACCACAGTTGGGGTCTGCCTAGGTTGGACATGAACGACCTCAGGAGCGCCATTGAGAGGTGCCGAAGCGACGCTACTGATACTTGGCAGTTGCTGTTGCTGCCTCGTCGCGGTGTTGTTGTCCCATGTCGGCTCGCCGGTCGGCTTCCCGTCCTTCTTGGCCGCTTCCGCCTTTGATCGCAAAGTGTGCTGTCTAGCGAGCTTGGCAGCAGGGGAAAGCCCTGCTAACACGCGGTCTTCATCCTCCGACGTGCGGTCTGATTCGGCAACGGCATGACTGACGGCGGCAGGCGCAACTTCACCCTTGTTCTTCTTCTTCTTGTCCTTTTTCTTCTTGCTGTCCTTCTCCGGTAACGCTGCGTCCTCGTCTTTGGGTTTGTCTTTAAAGATCTTCGAGATGCCCATCAAGCTGCAAGGTCGTCAGCCGGTGACCTGGCTACAACGTATCAAACTCACCTGTTCCGCCTTGCTATTTTGCCAATGCTGCCCATTTTCCTGATCATCATACTCGCAGAAGAGACAGTCGAGCTGAGCGATATGTTGTCCGTTGACATGTTCTTCATCCTGAACAGACTCCTCTTGCCCTTCTCCTTGGTCTCGCCAGCCATAGTCGCGGTGCCAGCCGTCTCGGCAAGACTCACGTCACTGCCCATCGCCGCCTGTTGATACGCAAATGGAGCGGACGGCCGAGGTAGGTCTTGCGGAGGCGTGGTCGGCGGTGTAGCAGAACGCGTTGAAGCTTCGGAAGGGGCTGCAAAGGACTGCGGTGCAACTGGAGGATTCGACTGCTTCGCCGGCGAAGGGGACCGCTGCTCTCTTTTCGCGTCTTTCTCTAGAGCCTTGCGCAATCTCCCCTTCAATCCGCCACCCTTCACCATCTTGTCCGTTGGTTCCGGGGTAGCGTTTTGAGACAGAGGAGAAGGTCGGGACGCTGTGGGAGTGTTCGTGGCATTAGTGATGGGACCGGGGTGTAGAGGCGTTGCCGCTCGAACAGCAGGTGCTCTGGGCGCTGGCGAAGCAGTACGTGAAGACGAGACATCCTTTTCGGTTGGCGGTACCGATTGGGACGATTCGGGTTGGACGCGCTCGGTAGGTGCAGTGGGGGAGCTAGCGATGACCTGTGGCCCTTGCTTGGATTGAGAGGTGGATGGAGCGGAAGTCGCTAAGGCTGGCGGCACTTTTCGATCGAGAGCGACGGGCACTGACGGTGAGCGTGACATTGAGCTTTGCGCCCGCTCCTGGTCTGGGGGCATCGACGCTGAGCGCTGCATCTGCTCTTTTGAAGATCCTTGGGTAGGACCGCGTTTGTAAGGGTGATAAGGTTGAGGCTGAGCTTGCGCTTTCGGGTGCGCTTGCAAGGGTGGTGTGGGAGCGGGACCATGCTGATGAGATCGGGATGAAACATCTTGATCAAAGTATCCTCCTGCGTGCTGTTGTGCGCTTGGGCCCGAAGTCGTCCGCCTCCTGTCTTGAGCAGAGTAGTCTGTCGACGGTGGTGGAGTTATGCCTCCGGGATTAGCACCACTCGCGACGGACGCCATGACCATGTGCTGGTAAGCGTTGGTCCAAGCTGCGAAATCCGCTTGAGACTGTTGATAGCCCTGATGGAAGACCGGTTGTTGTGCAGGGTATCCTTGGAAGGGAGGCGCGTAGAACGCTGAGGCCGGGACAGCGGACGAAGTCCAGGGTTGCTGTTGGACAGAGTACATCTGGTTTTGAGGGGGGAAGTAGGTCGACGTTCCAGAGAAGGGCTGTTGGTATGGAGAGTGATTGGAGGAGCTCGAGTTTGAGTTTGTGCGAATGTGGGAAGGGGGGTCGTAAGGTGATGGGAAAGGCGGTGTTGACCGTGGGCGCGATTGCTCGAAAGAGGGGGTACGGTCCATTGAAGGGCGGTGATGAGCGGGGGGCTGCATGTGCAAGGCCGCTGCCATGGTGCTAGGAGCGTCTCAGCTGTGAAGGCGTGCTAAGCAAGTGCAGTGTGTTTGACTCACCGAGAGACCGTCACCGAATTGGCCGATCTACCGACTCATCCAACGCAGGGCTAGTGGACGTGAGCGAGTGTCCGTGTGAGTGCGAGTGTAGATTCTGATTGTTCGTTTGGTTGCGTTGATTGATAATCCAAGCTATGATCTAGTCAGCTAGTGATGACAGGCGAGCAGGATATCAAGACGTCGAGGAGGAAGTGGAGCGATGCGCAATGTCAATGAGATAAAAGCGAAGTGGGACACGGATCAAAGGGTACAGTGAAAGGCAGTGAAAAGTTTAGTCATGAGGTGGAACAACGGAGAGAGCGAAAGGGATCAGGAGGGACAAGAGCTGACGGGTTGCTGCAAGACAGAGCATTGAACACTGCGCGCTGAGCTGTGAGACACAGTCTTGTTCTTCCGAGACTTGCTCTCTCCCGCTATCACAGGATGTTTCTCACGCGGCCTTTGTGAAGTCGAGCCAGTAGCCAAGAGGGAGAGTGGAAGAGAAGTACTCACTGCGCGTATAATGGCGGTTCGGATCAGAGACAACTTCCGCCCGCCGTTATGCTCCGCAAGCAGCAAGCAGCAAGGAGTTCTATGTCGGACGTCTACGTCTATAGTCGCTTACTGCTCTGGACGAGTGCGCGAGCCGGTTGGTAGTTGCAGTAGTTGTTGGAGTCGCTTTGGTCGCTTTGATTCGGTGTCGGTGCTGGTTGAGAGAAGACAAACAACTTGTCAGGGATGATGTTGCGACAAACAATAGGAGCAAGAAGAGACGTGCGCAGGAAGCGAGGTGTGGTTGTGGACTGTGAATACAGAGTGTTTGTGTGTGTGTGTGTGGAAGTGAGAATGGATGATGTCGTACTCTATCAAAGAGTACGAGTAGTGAGTAGTAAGGAGTGAGGAGAGGAGAAGCTATCGCATTGAATAATTGAGCGACTAAAAGCGCAAGCACAGTGGGAGTGATGGAAGTGAAGTGACAAAGGGATGGAGAAAGGTGATCAATCACTCCTGCCCGCTTGATGGTTTGAACACTTGATCTGATTGATCTGGCCCGTGTACCTCGGGCACACTGCGCCCCATCAAACGCCAGACGGACGGTCACATGGACGCGTCGAGGATTGCAGATGGCAGATGACAGGGGTGACGCACGGGATCATCGTACCACGATGAACATCATAATGAACATGTGAGAGGGAGTGCAAGTGGCATCGCTCCGCAGATGGAGGACGACTTGGCTTGGCGCAGCAGGCAGAGCAATGATGATGAAACAGCACAAACAAGCCGTACCATCACAACCACAACCATGACTGGCACCAACAACAACAACAATAGAACCATCATGATAGAACTCACCTAGACGACCACTAATAATCCTGATCCGTTGTCCGACTCTAATCAAAATCAATCAACAACCGTATCCGGGTCCGCCGCAATCACCGCGCAGGTCCTATCTTGCTTTTGTCCGGTCTTGCAAGCTGACTGATGTCGACAAGGTCGAGCCGATAGTATGCTAATTATCGATTGTTGGCTAGTGCTACAAGTGTATGCAGTAATCGATGAAACGCAGTATACAAAGACCTTTCTTTGTGAAGTAACGATGGTACAATGACAATGGCAACGGACCGACCGAACGCAAAACGGTCACACTTCACAAACGCACAACGCACAAACGTAATCCCAAACGTGGTGTTGTGACAAAGTGACGAAAGCAAAAGCAAAAAGTCAATCCCGTACTGTATGAGCACTCTAACCGGCAGCGGCAGCGTCACCGTACAGCGTCAGCGTACTGTACAGCGCAGAGCGTACAATGGTGTGCTTGGTTAAAGAGTGAGAGGGAGAGCTGCGTCTGCGTCTGCCCCTGCTCCTGCTGGGGTTTCAGGGTATGCGGTACTAAGACTGTAACCTGTTTACTTCTTTACCTCTTACAATCTCTCGGCATATCCCGCTACTCGAGTACTCCTACAAGCTAGCGTGGGAGTACAGTCAACAACTCCACGACTGCACGACTGCGACTGCGCAGCTGCGAAAGGTACAGCCGCACGATAAAGTCTCAACGTTTCCAGCAGCATACGTTTATCTTTATGCATAGCACTCGCAGACCAGCAGCCGTGGCGATGAAGCCCCGCGAGGCGATGCTCTGCCTTTCTCTACCTCTATATGGTCATACGTCCGAATATAGAAGAATGAGAATGCGTTTCTGTCTTATGCTCGTACGCTTATTGTTACTCACTCTTACTTACTCTTATCCAATTACGCATTGTTTCACCCCCCACGTGCTCGTTGTCATCGTCATCGTCATCATCAAACATCATCAGGCGGTGGCGCAGTAGGTACCCGTTACAGTGTGGCGCACAACCACGTCCACATCGTGGTTTCTCTTTACAGCGTACTAGGTGACATCCGAGCTATGCGCTGCGTATCATGCATGCACATACGAACCAAGCATAATCCTGCAACGATACCCTCACTGCTTACTGCTCCGGGCATCTATCCTCAGTCCTCCTATGCCACATCGATCACCCATTGTAGCGATCCCGACATGTGATACTCTTCAAAATTACAAGATCTTCATCTTGCTCGGCCTATCCACGCAGAAGGAATCAGCGTCCAATACACTTCCATCTCAATGACGAAAGTCACGGCGCAACTCACCGCGCACGAAGCTCGACCCCAAGCCAGATGAGCGGCAGTGCGACCCAAAACGCAGCTACCCGCACACCTTTCATTCCTTTTTGCCCTAGAGCCCAGGTAGACTGTGCACCGCCCAGGTGTGCGGTGATGAGGGCTAGAGTAATGAGTAGATATCCGGAGAGTCTGTACCGTAAATAGGACAAGCTTGGGGATCAGCTCTTCTCTTCGACTCTCGATTCTCGACTTCCGATTCGAGATAGGAGATCCTGAGCGCTAGAGACTGAAAGCCGAAAGCTCAAGCTTGAACGCACCGATGATACTTGTACACCCGCTTCGCCTTCTCCCCGCCCCCAAACGCCTTGCCGCCGAACCAAACGCTACCAGCACCTACAGCAGCCTGAACCAGGATCCAGCCGACCGTAGCGAGGCCGAACCAGCTGTGCCACGTCGTAAAGTGCTGTGCGCCGTGCAGGTACTTGTTGTATATCATCGCTGATGATCCTACGGCGAGAGCAGGGAGGGCGAGGCCGAGTATGACTCGCTGGTGCGTTGAGAAGCGGGTTGCTCGTGCGTCGGAGGAGGGCGCGGGAGGTTGGAGGGGTGTGATTCCTGCGGAGAGAGAGTCAGCTTTGCGCATGGCTTTGTGTTGTGAGGAGTACAGCGCTTTATGCGCTTTATGCTCATTTCGCAGGAGTGATCATGAAGGGCAGCAACGCTTGCTTATGCCCGCGCTCATGTGATTGTGAGATATTAAAGTCACAGCACTCACCCAGTACAAAAGCGGTGATGGCAAAACTCTGCAGCGGGGGATGCAAGGCGAACCAGCCCATTTCCTACGCGGCCGCGAACAGGGACGGTTAGCTGTGTATTCTAGCCGTTCACTTCACTAGGCACTCAGAGGTAGGACGCACCTTGACATTACCTGCCATGACCATGTACGTAGCAAGCGGCGCAAAGAGCGCGACGCCAATCTACGTCCCGTCAGTCTACAGACTTTGGCAAATAACGGGTGGAGGTGACTCACAGTCAACGACGCCAGAGCGATCTTATCTCTCGTAGTAGGCATCGCACTGTTATCTAGAGGCGCAAAGAATCGCGCTATACCCGTCTTTGCTGGTGGTGGTGGTGCGGCGGCCGCTCGGTCTTGGTTTGGATCAGGAAGGTCGGCGCCTGACGAGGGTAAGAGGGGCGCGGACTCTTCGCGGGACATCGCGCGTACGAGCTTCTAGGTTCTTGAGCTATTGAGCTTATGAGCTACTGACAGATGATTGGCGCGATGGAGGATGGGAATTCGAGTGATGCCTGAGTACTCGAGTAATGGTTCGTTGCTCTGAACACTGACCGACAGGACGGAAACAGCGGGAACGAACCGGATTGCTAATATTAGGCGATCTGCATCTCTTCTCGGACATAACCGACGATCGTGGTTTGTCAGTTGCAATCTGATAAATCTTATTCACCTTATTGATCTTATTCCGTCCTTCGTGTATCATGCATTGCATCAGTGATTCACCAGGTCATACAAGCGATACTGAAATTTGGTCATGTGTGTATTGCGATGCGGCTTCGTGTGAGCCGTTACATCGGAGATTTGGGTCTTGCTTGTGCTTGCGCTGCTGTCCTGGTCGAAAGCCACTACCACACCGTGTCAAGAATCGCTTAGGAAGCGCACTCCATCCTGCCATCTGTCATCTGAGACAAGAGATAGGAGACACAATGACTTCTGCCGATATATACTGTACAACATAAAGGCACTCATACATCATACATCACCCATCACCATCACCCATATCCATCTCTCGTTCCAAGGCCGCCACAGCCCGCTCACACCTCGCCACAATATCGATATGCCTGATAATCGGTTTATAGCTGTGCTGCAACTACCATTCAAATCCTCGGTCGTCAGCTCTCACTCATTCCACGCGGCGTATCATCCGTGATAAGGGGCCGACCGACAGGCGAAACTCACCGCGATCAACTTATCTGCCGTCCATAGCCTCGAGGTCATGGTGGATATGAATACGAATAGGTCCGAGACCGATTCGCAGGCCGCGATTTCGTTTTCGTTCAGCTTCATTATGGCGACAGCCACGCGGAAGAGGGTCTGCAGTAAGCACATGCACGCGTTAGCGCGATAGTCAAGCTAGCCAGAACGTATAATGTAAAGGGTGAGATTGGAATGACTGGAAGGGTGACTCACGTCGTGTCCCTCGACGAAGAATACGTCCCAAACGCGGAACAGCGTCTGAACCACGATTGGTCAGCGTACGTCGATGGCTCAGGACAGACCTCGCAGGACAACCCACCTCGACGGGCAAACAATCCGTGAACAGACTCAAAAACCAGCCAAACGTGATACTAGCCAAATCCACGCCTAGAGATTCCAGATGATTATACACTTTCGGCACCAATTGTGCAATCAGATCCGAAAGGACTTGTTGATCTGCCCGCGATGCAAGCAGGGAAGGAGAGTAGTAGCCCGATGGAAGGAGGCGGTCAATCATGGATGTCAGGACCCAGTATGCTTGCTCTGTGATAAATTCGAAAGTCAGCCTGAGCCTTCGTAAAAACAGAAAGAACCGCCTACCTTCGTCGGTATGCGTGAGCAAGAGAGTTGCCGCGAGCATCTGGGTACCGATTTTGGTCAGCATAGTCAGTTTTGCGGCCCAACACACGGTACGTGATACATACATTCATGCCCTGGCAGCTGAACGAGACATCAGCTTTGATTCGCTGCGAAGCATCTCATGCCACTCACTACCCGACCTCAGGATTATGCCTGCGTTCAACAACACCATCAGTAGAGCATCTCGCTGATCAATTCGTATCGCACTCACCATGAATAAGCCACCAAGACTCGACGCAGCTTCGCCACCCCTGGTCCATCGCCACCGAAGAAGACGTTTCCCGGGAACGTGCGCGACACGTCCTTCTCTATATCCGCTAGATTGACATTGGACTCGTTGGCGTGTACAGCGAGTATCTCGGCGTACTCTCCGGGGACGAGCGAATCTTTCGCGCCGGAGCATTCTGCGTCGTGCGTTGTGCAGTCAGCGTGCGCAAATTTGGAAAGTGTTGGCATGTGTAAGCATGAATACTCACCAGCCCACACGTCACTCCTGTACGTGAGCGGTATGCCTTTCCTGACTAGCTTTGTGAACGCTTTCCAGTCCTCTTGTCCCGTTTTGCCATTCAAGCCAATCTGCGAGATCCCAATCAAGCCAGGTCCCCAGCGCAGGTCTTCAGACTTGCGCTCGTTAGCGCTGCCTAGCGCCACTCGACTCTTCGCGCGCTTGCGGAGAAAGGCATCCCACTCGACCAGCCTTTCCTTCTGCTGTTGATCGTGCAGGTCTGTCAGTTGATCTAGCAGGCTGGATATTGTGAGCCTGCTGACACTGGATGCTGCCGAGGCTTCGGTGGAGGTCATCGAGGGCAGCGGTGAGGACTTGGATGGAGCAGACGAGGAAGAGGCGTCGGGCTGCAAGCTTGACGCGCCTCGCGCAGAGACTGTGAGGTGCTCCTTCGCTGTCACTGGCTTCGCCGGTGACGGGTTCAGGCTCAAGATAGTTGACGAGCGATGCCGGACGTGATCAGCGTGAGAGCTCGAGCGGGACTCTGGTGGAGAGGCCACGCCAGCTGATCGCCGCTTGGAGTTTCCCGCTGGTTTGGTGGAATCTGCAGATACGGACGAGTCGGTAGATTGTCTCATTGACATGGATGGCGCCTCCGTACTGTCCGATTCCTTGCTGATCTTGACTTCAGACCTCGCACTGCTGTGCGAACTGCGCCGCTGCTTCAAGGCCCATCCGTCGGGATGATCATGTTTCGGCACGGCTCCTGTCAGCGACATAGGTGCCGGTGTTCCAGCCGCAGAAGCATCTTTGAGCATTTTCGCATGTTGGATATCGTCTACATGTGATACAAAGGTTAGTTGGCTCTATTCCTGATCAGTCAAGCGGTAAGACACTTACAAATAAAGCCATAGCGATCAGTCAATGGCGGATCATCACTGTCGAAGCGACTCGCCGTAGCCAGCTTCGTCTTCGAATCCTTTGTGGCTTGGAAGAAGGACCCAAGGTTTTGTCTGGACAGTAATACTGTCGGTGGACGACTCTCATCTGGTACAATCGATGAGAGCTCCACTGAAGGAGGAGGTGCTTCTTCCGTTGGGGAGGTAAGCGAGGAGTCGGGATATCCTGGGAGTACCGAAGACGAGACTGCTGTAGTAGGAAAGCCTCGAGAGGACGAGACGCGGCTAAGTAGTGATGGGCGGGTCTCCTCGCCGAAGCCGGATATAGCCTTGGACCCTCTCATCGTAGCGGTGGACACCGAGCTGAGCAGAGTACGTCCCAGAGAGGCGGTAGCGGCAAGCGCTTGATCCCCATAGCCCCTTGCCTCCTTGTGCGGAGTATCGATATCTGGCGAGACGGCCTCCCGACTGGCAATGGAGGCTGCTCGGCTGCGCGAATACTCGCGAGACCGTCGCCTATCTGGCGAATCTCGCGCGACGATGCCTTCGTCCCGAGCGATACTGACCAGCGAATGAGCCAGATAGGCGATGAGCGAGTTGGCAGGGATATCTGTCGAAACGAGTATGGAGGATGGGTCGGGCGTGATGATCCGCTGCACTCATGAGTCAGCTAATATATCAATTGTGCAACGGGAGATAAACTTGCTGTAGCGAGGAAGATGGCACGGAAAGAAGGACAACTACCTCCATCTCCTCTGCGCCATGACTCCTCATCCTCGTCCTCTATCAGCAGAGTGTGCGTCTCGTTTTGCATTGCAGGGGTCTTCGGCGTTTCAGCTCGGCTTGTCGAGATGACGGAGCCTATACTGCCCTTCCTCGCGCGGCTCTGTGGCTTCGAGCCCGTGTTCCAGACCCATAAGCCAGAGGTCCATGAAGAACGGTTGTTGTTTTTGCCCCGCTTGCTTGGTATACTGGATATCGCGGCACTACTCGAAGTGCCAACAGTAGCTCTTGGGTGATCCAAGGATGCGGAAGCAAAGGACGTATCGATGGGTGAGGATGGGAAGGGGACGGAGATGGAAGATGCTGGAGAACGAGGACGGATCGAACGTGAAACGGAAGGTGTTGGGGAATGAGCCCGAATGGAGCGAGATGCGATGGATGTGCCAGCCAGCGGGTTCGACGTAAGCTCGCGTATTGGTGATTCGGACGTGAGGGAGGTCGAGATGGCTTCGTTCAACCCATCGTGTATGGACATCTGCGCATGATTAGCCATGACAATCAGGCGGAACTTACTTGATCAGCAGCTTTGCCCTTTACTTTGATTGGCTTGCTTTTCGCTGCTTCCCGAAGCCTTTCGTTCTCTTTCTCCAGCTGATCTATAGCTTCTCTCATTTCTCGGATAGTGCGGCTCAACACGCGTAAAGGATGGTCGACGACTTGCTGCATCGTAGCATGAGCGGGAGGCGAGGGTGGGAAGAGCGGGCTGTTATCATTTGGCGGCGTGGTCGGGCGGGATGATACGGTTCGAGATGGCGGTAGCTCCTCAGCAGGCAGTTTGGGCGTGGATATGGGGATGTGTGGTGTATGCCCTGCCGACGGTCCTGCCAGCGGTAAATCGTCCAGGTACGCCGCTATCTCTTCGTTCGACATCAAGTCGAATCTCGTTTCGACGACGAAAGCCAGCTCGTCTTTGCTCAGCGAGTCCAAGTGAGTCAGGTTCCTGTTCGAGCCGTTCGAATCCGCACGATACGACTGCGGTCTCGTATGTACGCCACCGTTCTCATTGAGCGATTCTTGATCTTCCAGCACTGCGCCTTCGCTGAGTATCGATACTGGTCGACCATGACCATTCTCCCGCCCCGCCCATCTAGTCCGCCGTGTAGATGATCCTACGCCGAGCAGGTCCGCTTCGCTCACTCCTCCGCCTCCACCAGCACTGATGATCTTGCGCGAAGGTCGCGTGGTGGAGATGGTTGCTGCATGCGGTCTGTGATGTCCGTGTGCAGGTCCTGAGAGTTGATGAGGTCTAGTACGCTCCGTGAAGCTCTTGCTGTGCGTATTATGATGGGGGGATACACTCTGCCCTCTGACAGCAGATGTGCCAGCTGATATCGAAAGTGATCCGGATACTCTCCGCGGTAGTGTAGGGTGTGATGAGGAAGCGAGTGGGTGGCGGGCCAGTTCCGAGGACGTGCGGAGCAGCGGTGATCTCGACGGCGAGGGTTCCGCCATGCTTGTGCTGCTGAATACCAAGCTACATGGAGTTGCACGCTCAAGGTAAGGTTGGATATGAGGAGGTGATCATGCGAGGTGGAGGAACGCGATGATGACGCGCGGGACCAAATTGACCAGCATTACCAGCTCATCGCATTAGAGAGAACATTATTGCATTCTTATTCAACGATCTGCATCCCTTTCAAAGCTCAAGCTCACAAACAAACAACATCTCGAGCCATGGTCAGACCAGCCAAGCCATATCAGGTACGCCGCGAGTCAGTCTCGTGTCTTTATACCCCAGCTGACGATTCCTATTACCTGGAAATCAGCGTTCAGATGACTATCGCAAGGGCAACCCCGACGCGCCCGGGTCCTGGAAGCACGATCTGCACGGGAACGCGAAAGGATCTCTCGCCTCGCGCCTCTCTTCATCGACTTCTGGTTCCGGTACCAGGACTCCTGGTGGCGCGTCACTGTTATCTAGGATATCGGGCGGTCAGGGGAAAGAGCTGTTATCGTCTGGATCAGGCGTAGGAAGCAATGTCAAATTGCACGGCTTCGACGGACCGGTACCCGCCAACCCCAACAACCTCAGCAACCTCAACGCAGGTCTCGAGCTGCTGCCATCCAGTGGACCGGCGAGAGGTAAAGCTTCAGGAGGAGGAGGGCTGAAAAGCGGGTCGACGGGTGGAAGACTGTTAGATCGATCTGGAATAGATGCGGCGTTGGGCAGGAATGGACAGAGTCAAAGACGCGATCACAGACCTGCAAGGGAGCTCCTTCCTCAGCAATCTCAGCGCTCCCATCAACCTCAGCAAGTGTATCAACAGCCTCAACAACATGTCTCGATAATGGGTGCCGCCAGAGCAGCGACGTGGGTGAGGGTGGACAACCTTGCCGCGGGCACAACGGCAGACGACGTACTGGTCAGTAGGCTTTGACAACTGAGACTCCAACAAGGCTTGCGCCAAGCAATCAAGCTGACTCGCTTCACGCTCTGTCTTCCAGTCAGCATTCGGTCACCTCCCTGTGCTCAACGCAAAAGCGGCCGCGTCCGCATCAGCAGCCAACGTAGCAGTGGACATCGAGCTCGAGACTCGCGCAGCAGCAGAAGACTTGATCAAGCAATACCACGGTATCGTAGCAGATGGAAACACGTTGAGCGTCACGCTAGTCAGCCAAAGCCTGAAAGACAGGTTTGGGGGAGGTGCAGCTCCTGCTGTAGCGGCCCAGACCAACGGGCGGAATGGATCTGGCGGTGAGGCCAGACCTAGCGCAAGCTCGGCAGGCAGGGAATTGCTGGGCGCGCCATCATCAGGGTGAGCGAAGCGTTCCTATATAACCATTTACTTGCTGACACGGAACACCTCGCAGCAAACTCTACTCGGACACTATCCTCTCTTCCAATCCAAGTGCAAATGTCATGACTCTGGCAAACGAGAATGGAACAGCGGGGAACCAGCGATCGCAGCGTTCAGACGCTTGGATAAGAGGCGGGCCATCATTGGCTCAGCGTCTGGATGGCGGGCGAGGTCAGGGAAGACGTGGAGGCAGGGGTCAGATAGGGGGTGGGAGTTTCCATGACATGCTGATTGACTGAGCGTGCGAAGACAACGCAAGGCGTGCGTGATCTGGGAGGTTTGAGGAAGATCATACCGTCATGGGTGGTCGGTGTACCCACGGGGCGTAATCGATAGCAGTGGATAGGAAGCCAATGCATATCCCGTGCAGCGTTTATAGTACAATCTATGAAGGGACGATAGGAACCTGATCATCGAGCCGTGCTGTCTCCTGGCATCGATAGCCCACGATCGGTATACATGTCAATGCGATCACTCGCTTAAGCGCGCACTTTGCTCACGCCGCCAGCCTTCTTGATAGCCCGCCTGATCTCTCCCTCGGTCTTCTGCCAGACATTGAGCTTCCTATCTCTGGCCATACGATCTGTGTCGTCGCCGTATGTGTCTACGAGGTTCTGGAGCCATGTTCGTTCTGATGTCGACGAGTGGCGGACGACCGGTGCGGAGGTTGCTGACAGCTCTTCGAGCTCTGCAGCGCGACACGAGAAGTCAGCTTGACTCGTGACTCGTGCTCGCTCGCTTGCGCAAAGAGGTAATGACGACTTACTGCGCACGACGTCTGTCTTGGCTTCAACGGACTTTGGCTCCTCATCAACTTGATCAGCCTTCATCTCCTCGTCTCCGTCCTCGTCCTGATCTTGAGCTTCGGCAGGCGTCTCCTCGTCATCAATGATGATATCAATGACATTCCCATCCTCGTCCCGTATGATTCGTCCAAAGCTGCCTTTGGCCGCGCTAGGAGCAGGCTCGGCGGAGGCAGCGGGTGTCGTCTCCTCAGCGGGAGGAAGGTGGGGGAGCTTGACTCTTTGCGATCGGGACGAAGAGGCGGTTTGCGGGATGGGGATGGACGGTAATAACCCTAGCGCAGCGTAGCTGATTTCATGTATACATTAGTCACGTATTCTTCATGATATCCCAGATGAGACAGAAGGCGGCAGAGGCTAGGACATACTTCTGAAAGACAGTCTTCTTCTTGTCCCATGACTCCTGCAGCACTTCGGGCCCTTGCATGGGCGGCGCCTTTCGAAGCTTGTGATGCAGACGTCTCTTGGCGTTGGCGCTGGGACCATGCGACTTGTGCGAGCGCGCTTTGGATCGTTGGCGTGGGTTCGCCATGTTTCTCTCTCTGTCGCTGGTGGGCTGTGTATAGAATCTGAAGCTGGCGCGGTGTGAGAGGTATCGAGATGACTAGTCAAGCGAGATGCAGGCAGTGAAGCAGCTTCAAAATCAAAATTGTTGATACGCTTCTCCACAGTGGATTGTGGATTGGAAAAAAGTTGAATGGTTTGAGATTTTACGTAATCAGGACAGGTACGCAGTGGTAAAACGCTAAACACCCAAATCGTCATCTCCTCGTCCCCCTTTCTCCCTCCTCTTCTCTCTCTTTCTCTCACATCGCTACTCCATTCACTCCTCAGCTATCACTCACTCGACAGACACGTTCATCGGCTGTACGGTCCCCTTCATTCACCCCTTCACTCAAATTAGCAAGCAGTAGATACTCGTCAAGATGGGCGGAGAAGGTGCGTTCCGCTATCAATGGGCGCCCACAGGCGTCCAAAGAGCTGAACGAGCTGACGGATCTTATCGCACTTCGTATCTCCCTGCTTTCTCTCGTATTCGATATCAACGCATCTGGCGAACCTCGCACACGATACCATCACAACGTTGCCCTGATATTCTCCGACATGTGTGCTGATCTCGCCTCCGCCGTCTTCTGCTATCGCATCGCCTATCTAACAACACAGGCTGGCTCTTCCTCTTCGCGGTCCTCATGGCCGCGGTTTTACTGTTCACCATGGTTTTCTTCGTGAGTTCACCCAAATCAGGACATGCACGGAACATGCGATGCAGGAAAATTCGTCGTGACGCTCCTGGCTGTCAATTTCTTCCGTACTTCTGTACTAACAAATGGTTGCTCTTGCAGATCATCATGTTCTCTGACCTCGAATGCGGTACGTCGCTCCGCACCAAGAGTTCTGCGTGAACCTTACTGATGCTGATAAATGTGTCGCAGACTACATCAACCCTATCGACCTTTGCAACAAGCTGAATCAAGTGAGTAGCTTGACCAATTCTTATCACGAAGAACCAGGCAGATTCCCGTCCCTCCACCACTCCACGCTAATGCTGACGAATACCTCCCAGTTCGTTCTGCCCGAGATGATCGCCCACGCTTTCCTCACCCTCTGCTTCCTTCTCTCAGGACAATGGTTGGCATTCTTGCTCAACGCGCCATTAGTCGGGTACAACGTGAACAAGTGAGCTATTGCTCCCTCTTATGGGCTTCAGTATAGGACAACGGCGAACCACTTGCTGACATGCGCGGCATTGCAGGATCATGTCCAAGAACCACATGTACGATGCTACGGAGATCTTCAGGACTCTTTCTGGACACAAGAAGGAAAGCTTCATCAAGCTTGGTTTCTACCTCGTTTCCTTCTTCTACTACCTTTACCGGTAAGCAGTACCATTGCGTCACGGATGAACTTCGCTGACGATCATAACCGCAGCATGATCCTCGCCTTGATCTCCGAAAGCGATTAAGCGCATAGCGTGCACAATGAGGAAGCAAGCTGAATGGCAGACTTGAGGAAGCGGACGCAGAGGATGTGAGAATCCGAAGCAGGACGGTGTGGAAGTGTTTCTGGAATGTCTGAAATAGATCATGTGGTGATGAACGACACGTCAGTGTGTGGGATTCCGTAGGCGATATTGCGCTTTGCGCTTGGGGGAGAGCTATACGATTAGCAGGGTAGCGGGCTGGTAGAGAGGGAAGGAGACTGTTGACGATTTTTGACCGAAAACATTCGTATATATACACTAATGCATGACATATCTACATGTGCTGAGTGGCAGGTAGGTCACAACATCTAGACGACTGAGCGGTGAGCATTGCAACACGAAAGCAGATACGTGGTCCAGTATCCGCTGCTGAGTTGGCCATCCGTTATCAAGTCCGGGCGCACACTTCGTCATCAAGTCAAGTTTCATCGTACTGTGGACAAAGATCAACTATGCTCGCTGCGACTGGAAATAAGTCGGACTGGCCTGCAAATTCGCACATGCATGTACTCCTAAACAGAGAACGCTCATCTATAGTATAGTGCACAAAACGGAATATACTCGAGTACAATATAACGTCCCAAACGCCAAACGCCACTCGACAGCTCTCCCCTCTTTTCTCTGTTTTCCACGAGCAGTCCATATCACGCAACGCGCTCTACGATCGACTATCACGGGCTTCTCGACCGGTGTGACCTCGACGCTGTACCGACGCTGTACGCACGCGCGATTATGCCTTTTCCGTCTCCTCCGCCGGGAGCTCGACGGCGGTCACAGGCTCCTCGACGTCATGCACGGCCTTCCTCTCATCGCGCTTCGCGAGGCGCCATACGACCGCTATCGCCCAAAGACAAATTTGCAGAACCATCAGCGGTGTTCTACGCCTCTGCAGGCAAAGCGGGGTTACGGGGCAAGGGGTTGGGTAAACTCACCAAACATGCAGCATGCGGCGGCGCATGAACCGAACAATGACGGGAAGCCCATCTTCCACCTGGGACCTTGCGTCTGCAGGAAGATCAATGTTGGCAGCCAGGCGTTGAAGCTATCACGGCGCATTCGGGAGACCGCACGTTAGTTTTGCACATCAACGTGAGCAAGGAGAGAAGCTCACGCATAGAAGAGAGTGTTCGTGGCGCCAATGAGGAACGCGCGTTCTTCCGCGTCGCCGCGACACAGCTCGTTGATCCACGTATAGTCTACATCTGGCATCAGCCACGCCGCTCTTTTCGGGATTGAGATTGAGACAGAGACACGATTCGACTCGACTTACAGACAGGCGTAACAAAGTAGGTCTCGCCCATCATGAACGCGAATATCCGCGCCTTCTTGGACGGCGCGTAGAAACACAGTATACCCGTTGGGATGAGACCCCAGGCCACGGGCCCAAAGGTAAATGCGAATCGGGATTGGAAGCGGTCCGAGAGGAACCCCCAGAGGAACTGGAACGGTACGCCGATCACGTACGTCAGGGACGGCAGGATGTTTCGCGTCGTGACGCTGTATCCGCTCAGCGACAAATACGTGTTGAAGTACTGCCAAGCACCACCGCAAATCACTATTGATCAGTAACGACTAGTGCCTCAGTCTAGTATGTTGCTCAACCCACGTTGTAGCTCTGCACGCCCCAGGCGTAGACGAGGTACGTGGGGATCATCACCCAGAAGTGCCACTTCTTCGCGATCCGCTTGAACGTCCCGAGGTTCACGACGCCCGTAGCAGGTTTCGTTCCCCGGCGCGCACATCGTGCTTTAGCCAGCTCCTTGTCCTCTTCCGTGAGGTACCACACTATCACCGATGAGCAAATGAGTCCACATCAGCTCTTCGAGCACTTGTGGGCATGGGCAAAAGAGCCTGCTTTGGGGAAGAAGCGCGACCAAACGCACCTTTGGTGTTGTCTGGGTAGTCGGGCAAGAAGAACAAGATGGCCACGCCACATGGTAGAGTCATAAGGCCGCAGATGATGTAGAGCCAGCGCCAACCCGATAGGCCCCCTGCGCCATCCAATGTGTTGTAGATAGCAGCCTGCATGAAGCCGCTGAATGCTTGTCCTACAAAGTCCATCGTCAGAGTAAGCCTGGAAACTAGCGCAGCCTGTTTCGCTGTTACGTACCTGCCGTTCCGGAGATCATCCAGATAGCCACCCGCTTGCCGAGTTCATGTTCGTTGTACCATGATCCCATGAGCAGAATACTGGCAGATTGAAAAGGCGCTTCGAACAGGGCAACGAAAAAGCGGAAGGCGTAGCTGTCATATGCCACATTCACACATTATCAGTCTCGTTGGAAAGTGCAGCGACTGCACTGACACTCACAGCTGGTTGACGGTCTTGGCGCCGGCTTGGGCAAAGGTGAAACACATCCATCCGAGTTCGCAGACGGCAAGAACGTACGAAGGTCGGACTTTAAGGACAAGCAGATTACTGGGGATCTGCATAACGCAGTATACCTGTTCGGGAGCCAACAACGTCAGTGGACCGACCGTTATTGGTAAAGTAGTTGATCAAGAAGGCGAAGCTCACCGCATTGTACATGACAGTCAGATAGGTGTACTCGTTACCAGTCTTGAAGTTGAGTTCCTCTTTCATTCCAGAGACATAGGCGTTGCTCAAGCTGAAGGGCGTACAGGTGTCAGCTTCGGCCACTCTGCACTGTGCGTAGAACTAGGATTGGACGCACTTGGTCTGATCGATGTATTTCATCCAGTAACCAAATGCGACACAGGTCAAAATACCGCAATCGAGCTTATGGACAAGGCGTCGCTCATGGTCGGATTTCTCGTAATAATCGCTATTCATTCCGCGAGTCAGCAGCTGCATCTTTAATTCCGGAAGGGGGCTGTGAGGAGATGTGTGTGATGAGCAGATACTGACCTGTCCCAAACGACAGAAACGAATTTCTGCCACCGCCCCTTCTTGGAGGGGGCGCCAAGCTTGATCGAGGCAGGCGCGGAGTCGACAGCGGTCTCCCCGTAGCCGAGGCCAGTGGGCGGAAGGGCTGTTTGTTCAGCAGCCATGATGACTTTGTCGCTGGCTGACAATTGGTGGTACACTAATTGGTGAAACAGGAAGTGGAAAGCAGTGTCTCTTGTCTGTCACTCGGGCGAGTGAGTATTTATATCCAAGTCCGGGATGTGTGTCAGATAAGGCTGAGCATCCTGGAATAGCCCCTGTACTCGTACGAGTTGGACGAGCTGAGCTGTACGGGCTGGGCTGTACGAGCTGTTCCGCCTACTCGAGTATCTATCTCGCGCCGCGGGTCAGCTCACCCAATGCCTAGTCCCGTTGCTTTGCCGCGATCACTGCGATGACGAGCGGCATCTTTCGGACCGATGTAGTCTGCGGTCGGTGGGAAATACAATCGGGCGTCGGAGTTGGCGGTCGGCGCAATTCCGTCAAGCGGAGTTCAGGAGCTTACTGTGCAATCAAGGGCCGCTAGTATCATTTAAGCTACTTTCTGTACGTGCTGCGCCGACGCCACCATCTTTTTACAATAGCCTTATCGGAGCATGATAAGCAGCGCGTTTCAGCGTTTCAGCGCTCAGTGCTCAGTGCGTACTTTCCAGCCCGGTAATGTATGTCGGCGAGCACCGCCCCGGCTCGTGTACTCGCGCCATGATAACCGGAACCGACGCTACGCTTCGTGCTTCGGCCAGAGCAGAGCAGAACCCTGAAGCTGGACATCAACCCGGTTTCTAGACTAGACAACACCGTTGCGCTATACCAGCCCATGTACATCACCTCACTATCCAGCCCAAGTTGTACAATACATGCTACTGGCCCTCGCTAGCAGCAGCATACTCCGACTCAGAACTCAACTCGTCAACCGGTCATTGTCGTCAACAAGCACAAGTTCAAGGAGAATGGTAGCTGGTTTCACGCCTTTCAAGCTGGCGCAGATCCAGCTTATCCCCGGTATCGAGGACAAAAAGGCTCATCTCGAGCATGCGCGGGAGATGATCATCCGGGCGGCTGGTGGGGATGGTGTTGAGTCGCAGAAGCCTGATTTGATCATGTTGCCTGTAAGTCAAGCGCCCACTTACTTGTATACGCGAGATAAAAGTGATCAGCCAGCTGACGGAGTAACCTACGATAGGAATACTTCAATTCGCCTATCGCCAATTCGGCACACGGACGCCATGCTGAGCTCGTCCCAGAACTGCCGACGACTGGCGAATCCATCGAATCGAAAGGTCTTCCAGCGAATAGTCCGACGTTACATGTAAGTGATACACAGAGACAAGTATCAGCTAGCTGACTGACACGTTATGGCTAGATGCTATCCCAAGCCGCTATTACGACTGAACGATATATCATTGGCGGATCTATACCGGAACAGGATCCGGAGCACAAAGAGAAGATATATAATACTATGACAGTATGGGATCCCCAAGGTTTGTTTTCCCTCTCACCGAATCGTGCTGACAGGCAGGAAGGATGATCGGCAAGTATCGCAAGATGCACTTGTACGATGTCGACATACCAGGCGGAATCACGATGCGCGAATCGGACATCATCAGTCCTGGTTCTCAGCCCGTCGTCATCAAGTTCCGTGAGCTTTCGTATGTCACTAGCATTATTGGATGTCTCGCTAATTGGGCATACTCCTGTAATCTCCGCGGCGACGCCAAATAGCATTCGGCTCTGTCGCGGTAGCCATCTGCTTCGATATCCGCTTTCAGTACCTCCTCGCCTCGATCCGGGAAGCGCACCCAGACATCTGCGCCTATCTCCTACCAGCAGCGTTCAATCCCACTACCGGACCCAAAGCCTGGGAGGTCCTCCAGAGGGTCCGCGCGATCGATAATCAGATCTACGTAGGGATGTGCTCTCCCGCGCGCAGACTAGGGGACGAGGTACGTCGGCCCTTGAACTCTCACCAAGATTCTGTCCCCCGTCATCGCAATCGCGTCTTGATGCAAGCTGACGTGAAGCGACGCATGGCTCAGTACGTCGCGTATGGCCACACGCTGCTGTGCGATTGCGAGGGCAAAGTCATCTCGACCCCAACTCCAGATGATCAAGCAGAGTGCATAGTATTCTCGACGCTTGAACCGACACACCTGGAAGGCATTCGCAGAGGTGTTCCTACTCTGAGTGTGAGTGCATGAGTGCAATGATAATAGTGAGGATGCTGATACAAGGAGTATAGGCCGAAAGGCGTGATGTGTATCAGCCGCCGTCTCTCAAGACTGCATGATAACCTTAGATCTCACATTGGTAGTCAGCGTTGTATGGGTATATGCACTCATTCGTCATCGATACTCGTCGGACCGTGACAGCCAAGCCGCTGCAGCACATAATTTAGACCGTACATTCATTTTCATCTATATATCTACTTCAACATTCTCATACACTTTCCGACTATCAGAGAAGACAATCCCCAATGACCTCCGCGGCCGTATCGGTCAAGATGGCGGGCTTCTTATACCACCATTCGACGGAATCCTTGCCGGCCTCTTTGGAAGCGGCGCGCGAGATTTCTTGGAGATAGTAGTACGTGCCACCTTGCAAGAGACCCGTGGCCACGCGCTTGGCCATGACGCCCAGCGCGGTGAACATGCCCAGTGGCATGAACTGCCAGCAGTAGCCGAGCTGCGCCAGCT
Organism: Cryptococcus sp. GC_Crypt_5; assembly: GCA_026538355.1. Lineage (NCBI taxonomy): Eukaryota > Fungi > Basidiomycota > Tremellomycetes > Tremellales > Cryptococcaceae > Cryptococcus > Cryptococcus sp. GC_Crypt_5. The sequence goes on from JALPBZ010000019.1 coordinate 156,973, forward strand.
TGACGTTCATCTCCTTGACTTCCTCGTCGCGGCTGCCTAGAAACAGATAACGAGCTCAGCGTCGCTCTTTTTCACTGTCTATGTGATTGGAGTGGCTGCACGCACCATCTTCAGGGAAAGCGCCTGTGATATTGTACCCGAGCCACTTGTCCGGGTGGACCGCGAGCACCTCCCGAGCGTATACTTCGGCCTCGCGAACGATGTACGCGGACGCATTGGGCCAAAGCACTTCGACCAAGTGAGCAATCTCGAGCGAGCGCCCGACGGACGCCTCGATACAGCCATTGTAGATATACGCACCCGAAGTGTTCCGCGCGGCGTCGGCGGAAAAGTAGAAGTCTGGGCACAACGCGACCGCGACTCTGAGCGCAGCGGACACGTTGAGCTTCTCTGTCTTAGCGATGAACTCGTCGAATTTCTCCGGACAAGCTGCCTTGAAGGCGTCGTCGATCGAGAGAAGGCCCGCTTTGGCTCTCCATTCGCTGCGCTCCTCGCTGGTCGTCATCGTCGCATAGTCCGCCTCGAGGGGGACGGTGGAGCCCATGATCCAAGCGCGATCGCGATAATCGATGCTGCTCGTGATCCGCGTCGCGGAATGCGGGTCCGCACGATGATAGACCACTGCCTCAGAGCTGCCTATTAGCGACAAGCTGTAGCAGGGTCGGACTCACCCCATGATATCCAGCTGGAGGCGGACTGCCGTCATCCGCTTTTGCAGCTCGCACATGGGCACGACCGTCCATGCTTCTCCGTCTTTACCGTCGAATCGCTTAGTACCGGGGAAAAGATCGTCCATGTGGAAGCCCGCGGCGCCAGCTTGTACCATCATCTTGGTGAGTTTCATTACAGTGGTGTACAGACCAAAGCTGTCATCAAACATGTTATCCGAGGACCTTCTGGTTTGAGAGAGAGAGAGAGACAACTTACCCGGAATCGGCATCTGCAACGAGGGGTAACATGCACGCGTCGGGATCGGTGTTACCTTTGGCTCTGGCCAAGCGGTTATTGAGGAGTTGAGCTCTTCGGAGTAGCTCCACTTTCTTAGGCAGGGTGTCGTACGTGTAGTCGGCCTTCAGGCAGCATGCGTCAACATCCTTATACACGATCTACATCAGACGGGCAGAAGCAATGAGACTCACATGGTCGGAACTAGGGTCGTTGACAGCTGTGAAACTGCACAGACCTCCGGAGACGTACGCCGTCTCCATGCCAGCTTCCCACATCATCTGCTGACTCGACATCTCCAGCGGACTGGTAGTGAGATTGATCGATTTCGCCTTCTGGTGCTTGGCGAGGTTCTCACGGAGTTTGAAGGCCATAGCGTTGCTCGTCTCGTTCTCCGGGAACTTGTCGCGCAGCGCCGCGACCGAGGCGGCGGTGTAAGGCCGCTTGATCGCTTTTTGGCTAGGGGTCTGCCACCATGCTTCGATCGCGTCGGGGGAGAGCCAGTCGGAGGACATCTTGTTCGAATGATGAAACTAAAGTGTATGTATGAGTATAGTGGGTGGATGTGGGTGTCAAGATTGGTTCAGCGGTGGCTCGAGTACCAAGAACGAAGCAGGTATACATCAGTGTCCAGCCATGTCTAGAGCCAGGGGGTTATCTATCTCATGCTCATTCTCGTTCCCCAATCATCGGCCTGGTCACCGAATCCTCAGGTGGCCCGTTGCCCGCTCAACCCGCTCAGCCGCTCAGGTTCGGGGAAGTACGCTCATACGCTCATACGCTAATCGCACTGTCTCACACCCGACCTCAGCAGTAAACATCGCATGAAACCTCCCGACTCCGTCCAGACGCAAGTTAGATCGTGGCTCCGTTGCGCCTGCTCCGATGCGCGGAGTTGGGATTTAGGCATATTCGCGATAAGCCAAGTCCGCTTATCGGTGAGACCCGCTCAGCGCCTGTCTCATGCCTCTTAGTGACATATGTCCAGAGCTGCCTGATCTTCTCGCACCGCGGTTTGCCGTCGGCTGTCCGAGACCCGTGCGCGGTGTGAAGGTGTGCGCGATAAGCAACTCTGCACGCAGACCGACAAGAACTCTCGGCAATGCCTGTCTCAGAATTGGCTATGCCCATGATAAGCCAGATTCTCTGCCACAATGATCCCAAGGGATATTTTACGTAATACTGAGCGGACAGATACTGTTTGGTTCCGACGCTGAATCAGATTACATAATGAGCACCAAAAGACAAAAACACGCGCACAGAGATCGTTGCGCGACTGTTCTTGCTAAACTCGACAACAACATTTACATCAAGCTGCAAATCTCAGCCACAATCTTGTATCCGTATCACTACACACAGCACCAGCAGAATGGCACCGGCCAATCCTGCTACCCCGGGCGCGTCTTCGGCAAAGCCGCGTTTGCCGCCAAAGGCATCCACTGCCGCACCACCTACGAGGGTGACGCGCCTTCGAGCGGCGAAGGAAGGCTCCGCAAGTCCCGCTTTGGGTCTGCCATCGAAGCCCAGTGGGTTCTTGGCAAAAGGTAAAGAGGGCTTGAGGAAGGTATCGGACAAGATTGGACAGAAGGAGCAGAAAGAGGTGGGTTGGAAAATGGCGAGCTTACTTGGGTCGAATGTTTGAAGAGATCTGACATCTACCGCTCATCACGCAGATGCCTATACCGAAGCCAAAGCAAACCGTTACGGCTCACGACAGCTTCTCTGAGAGCTTGCAGGTAAGTTCTCATCTAAATTGTATTTCGTATGTGTCTGACCAAGCTGTAGGCATACCTGCGCATACGCCCTTCACCCGTCGAGGCCGGACAAAATGCAACTACAAGACCATATCTAGAGATCCAGTCCGACAAAGACGTTCTGATGCGAGCGCCTATCGTAGGTCTTGCAGCCTAATTCTAACTCCAGGCTTGTACTGATCAAACCTTGCTTTTAGGACTCCGGTCGACACCACATGGCCAAACCACCACATATCTTTTCGTTTGACCGCGTCTTTCCCCCGACAACCCCTCAAGGCGCATTCTTCACCACAACCACACTTCCGCTAGTGGAGAAGCTCCTGCAAGGCGAGAACGGCTTGCTTTTCGCTTACGGTGTGAGCAACAGTGGAAAATCATATACTATCCAAGGTGGAAATGTGTGCACCCCTATGGACCGGGGAGTTTTGCCGAGGTCAATCGATGTTGTGTTCAATTCCATTAGTGGGCTGGAAAGCAAAGCGCATGTGAGTCTGCCCTTTGTTGTGTGTGAATGGAGCTTATTCGTGTGCAGCTCAAGCCGCAAGGACTGGCAGATGTAATGCTGAGCCACGACGAAGAGGAGCCACTTCACCTAGTCGACCCACTGGCTGAGCTCGAGCCCCGGATAGACGATGGTCAGTGTTTTTCATGACTATGTGCATGGCGCTCACAGCGGATCGCAACAGCTGTCAAAGTCGACCGAAACTTCTCCTATGCCGTGTTCGTTTCATACGCCGAGGTTTACAACGACAAGGTGAGCGCCTCTCCTTCTTAAGGCTTTCGTGATATAACTACTGATACACTTGTACCACTTAGATCTTTGACTTGCTCGACTCTGTCCTTCCCATTGGTCCGCAAACATCGTCGTCTTCCAAGAGAGCGTCTCGTTTACCGCTCAATGGCCTGCCTCGTCCTTCGAATGCTCTGCCGATGACCGGCGCCTACAACTCAACGTTCAACCTCGCAGCCATGGCCAACGGCGGCGGTGGAATCTTGAAACGACAGGGCCTTACCCTGAAGAACGATCCGGAAGGAAATGGCAAATACATCGCGGGATTGAAGGAAGTACGCGTCAAGACGAGAGAAGTGAGTGCTGCTTCTAACAAGATCTCGCAATGTCTAACAGTCTCGCAGGAAGCACTCGCCGTATTCAGATCCGGCCAAAGCGCTCGTCAGGTCTTTGGGACCATCGCCAACCGCGAGTCTAGCCGAAGTCACGGCCTCTTCACCATCAAGGTGGTCCGTGTCCACAATGGCGCTCCAGAGGATCCCGATTCGGCTCAGGTCTCCCGTCTCGCTATCGTCGACTTGGCGGGCTCTGAGCGGACACGAAACACGCAAACGACTGGGGACCGTCTGAAAGAAGCAGGAAACATCAACAAATCCCTGATGGTCCTTGGCCAGTGCCTCGAAGTGCTACGTGCAAACCAGCAGAAGATGGCCACTCCTAGTGTCGCTGGACAGAAGAAAAAGCTGGCCGTGGTGCCGTTCAGACATTCAAAGTTGACTGAGATCTTCCAAAACTTCTTCGTGGGCGATGGACGAGCGGTGGGTGTCCTCTTGATCTCTGTGTTATCCACACTGATCGTTGAATCAGGTGATCATCGTCAATGTCAACCCGTATGATACTGGCTTTGACGAGAACTCACATGTCATGCGCTTCTCTGCCATTGCGCGTGAGATCCAGACAACAGCTTCGAACAAGGTCGGCTTCCCGCTTTTAAAACGACAGATCAGTACGCAGTTCAATGCGCTCAAGCATGCCGTTAGTGGGCCAATGAAAATAAAGGTCGTCGTACCCGTACTACCCAAGGACGACAAGAATCGAATCGAATCTAGCAGTAGCAACACCAAGGTCGTAGCGGACAGGGAGAGTCAAGGCTTTGTTATGGTAGAGGAGGAGCTGGAAGTCGTGGAGGAAGATGGGGAGTCGGATTCCGAGGATGAGCAAGATCCTTTGGTTGATTTCCTATTCGATCAGCTGAAGGAGATAAAGACGAGGGTAAGTGACGGCTGTTGGCAACTAGAAAGAGTCGAAGCGGCACTGACATCAGGCGGACAGCTTTACGAGTCAGAGATGAGGAATGCGACCATCGAAGCTGAAGTGCGCGAGGAGGTTGCCAGGGAAATGCAAGAGTCGCTCCAGAAGATGCACGAGGACTTCGGACGACGCTTGAATCAGCAGGTCAGTATAACTTTGGTCTCATCCCGCACTCGACTGACTCCGAAATAGGTGGCGGCGAACGAACTGAAGACTGACCGCAAGATCGACATCGTGACGCGGACTATGACTCCTGCGCCGTCTCGTATCTCGAGCTTCGTTCCCGCCTCGGCGTCGAGCAGCGCTGTGGACTCGGAGGACGCAGATGTCTCAATGGACGAGAGTTTCGAGTCCGCTATTGACGCTTCGCTAGTGAGTGACTATCTGCAATATACTTATACAAACTGTGCTCACACGTAATCTTGGTCAGTTGACATCGGGTGACGACTCTATGGTATCTCAAGAATCTGACCCATTCGTGGTCAAATCGTCCAGGATAGTGCCGCAAGTCATCGTGACCCGAGATAGCGTAGCGACTATTAAGCAACCTAACAGCCCTTCACGAGACTCCGAGACTTCTATGGAGAACGAGGATAGCTCTCGCGGTAACATCACTCTGGACAGCGAGGTGGATGACGATGACGAGGCTGCTCTGAAGCCAGTGGCGGAGATAGCGAGCTCGGAGGAGGAAGAAGTGACAGACTCTGAGGACTCGGATGAGGAAGAGACGGAACAAGAAGACGGCGATGAGACGGAGAATGAAGACGACGAGGCAGAGGTAGACGAAGAGGTGGATTCGGACGAGTCGGCATTTACGATATCGGACGAGGAAGAGGGACCCTCAAGCGACGACTCTTCACCTGTTCGTCGAGCTTCGACCCAAAGGCGCAAAACGGGTAGTCCGACAAAACCACGTAGTCCCGTCAAGAAGCCTCGGACCCCCGCGAAAGCGCAAGCCAAGACACCCTCGACGTCTACAAAGAAGACACAAACGCCAAGCGCTGTGGCGCCAGAATCATCGGCAATAGTCACCCCTGGACCATTAAGTGAACGCGTTGGTCAGCTACACTTAGGTGACGATGACGAAGATGAAGACGATATGCCTATCAAGACTACAACGAAGAAGAAGAGGTAGGTTACTGCGTATTCTCACATGATACTGCATGAAAGCGATGCTAATTCAGTTCTTTAGGACGCTTGGGAAGAAGATCGTTACTGAAGACGAGATGAACAATGCGGATCTCAGGGTGTCTGGCGCAGAGGTCCGTCGGCTAGTGCGAGGAGGCAAATAGAGATAGGAGAGTACGGTCAGGTCTGGATAGTGGCTTGTGCATTGGGCAATCGTTTTGTGAGGCATTGGGTCTGTTTCGGGGACTGTAACATATCGCGATGTATATCATGTGCTTGTACGACTCAGTGAGAAGTAGAGACATACGGAATATCATCTCATGGCTACCTATCGGCGTCAAGACCTAGGGGGCAGCGGAGTTGGGCTCACTTCGCAGCCTTCATCTCATTACCTGGTCCAGCATAATAATGATTGGTAGTAGTCATGAGCACGGGTGGGGGAACAGTCTCGATGGGTATGTTGGCATTGTGTTGCAGTTCTGAGCCATCTGGTAAGTGGATATAGGACATTCCGCCGGTAAGCTGAGTCGGCTTGGGCGCGGACTGTGGGGTATCATCGTATCGTCGTCAGCGTGTGTCAGGGTTGTACTTCGTACTTCCGATGAAACGTATACGAGTGGGCAACAGACCAAAATGATGCGAAGGATGAGAAGGATGAAGATGGACGTCGACTCCGAGTCGTACTCACCTCGTTCTTCAACGACGTCGTGAGCCGCTCGATGACATCGTGCACATCGTCCATACTGGCAGGCGGCTTGAGCATGTTCTCCAGTTCGGTAGAGATCGTGTGGTAGATCAAGTAGCACAGCGCGGCAATCGCGACGTTTCGATGGACTGGACGTGAATTCGGTAGGCAGTAGCGCGGTAGCAGTCGCAAGATATCAACTCGAGATCATAGCATCGAGCTGTGAGGTGCGCGATGCGAGGTGTACATGACTCACCGAAAGACACGATGATGATGATGCAGAGTGATTGGATAGTCCGGATACGTTTCTTCCATCTGTCCAAAGTGAGTCAGTCAAACGCTCCACGCGAGCACAAGGACCAGTGAACGATGGACGATGGACGTTGGGACGTACAGTTTCTCGCGCTCTTCGCGCTTCATGCTCGCTTCGACTCGAGCGAGGAGGACGCCCTCGTCCGGAGCAGGAGGCGGCGGCAATTTTGGGCGATTGAAGTGGCCCTGCGCGTATCATACAGGGTACATCAATCAGAAAGTAGATGATATGGCACCAACAACAACGACAAACAACATCCATCATTTAGTGAATGTGATAGGAGCGGGAAGTGGAGATACCACTCACGACATGAGGCGCGTTCCCGCCCTCCCACCACAGCTCGTCCTTGACGCTAGCTTCCGGTCGGGACTTGCCCAGTGGGAAGGGGAACAAGCGCGGCTGCGCGGCTTTCGTCGTCAGAAAGGCGGACGGGTGCGAGCGCGTGTGCGCCTGATTACGAGTCACGAGTAGTGTCGCAAAGAGGGTATCAGCGGATCTACCATCAGTGTGGATTTGGTGTGGATACGGGTACATACCCATAGATCGGGTCTGGGGGGTTTCTTCGATTTGGTCAGTTTCTCATATCGTTTCTCCTGCTCTGTCTTGGCTTTTGGCAGCTTTGCCAGAGCTTGATTGTACCCGTAGTAGACTATCGAGGTGTAGACTACTGTTCCACTGCCGAGTAACAAGTATCAGTGTGTAGTGTGTGATGTAGTAGTGAGCATTAGTAGAGTGAGTGTGGTAGGAGTACAACTCACATTAGTACGAGAGTCGTAAGGCGAGAAAAGAGCTGGTAGAAGGGTATAACCTCGTACCGCAACGGCGAGGCTGACATGACTAGTGCAGTACAGTCAGTGTCGGAAGCCTGCTCAGCTCAAGCCGTGCTCTCCCCACATAACTCGCATGTCGTCGGAATAGCACCGTCTACTCACTCAGACTGACCGCGCACATACAAGCGACCGTCTGCGCTTTCGGGCCGAACTGCAAGCTACATATCCGCTCAACTCTGTATCGAATTTGGCAGTTTGGCAGTAGCGTAGCATAGCGAACTCACGCAGGGTGCGGTTGAGGTTTCTCCAATTCTTTCTTCAGCTTTGACACTCTTTCCGCATACGCGGCAGCCCTTGATGATCCGCCATCTTTCGCTTTCGCCGCTGCGTAGTCCTTCTCCGCCCTTTTCAGCTGTTCTCTCAGCGTCGACATGGCTGCCATACACCAGCGTTAATGTCCTGCACTGCACAGCACTGCACTGCGTATGATGTAAGTGAAGAGTATCAAGTAGGATGTAGATGGGGTGATGCAATGCGATATGAGGACGGATCAGTACGCCAAACACGCTTGGCAAAGGATGGTCACGGAGACGAGTGAAAGGAGGGTGCGAACTGAGCGTACGCGTACATTCACACATAGTGATGGGATCTGCTATAACGCGTGATCATGGAATCGATGGATGGGCGA
>JALPBZ010000190.1:0-37058 GCA_026538355.1 Cryptococcus sp. GC_Crypt_5
TGGCTGGTGATGGTACTGGTACCCCGCCTCTTCCGCCATCCCTAGTATGTGATCCTCCTGTTATCCCCTTGATTTAGTTTCGAGGCGGCCTAGAGTCTGCGCCGAGCAGTTGCGTATGCGCTGCGGATTCAATGGGCAAGGTGATGGGACGCTGGTATGACTCCTACGTTACTCGAGTGACGTGGTGAGCAGACTATACAGCTTGAATTCGAGTAAGTCGTGACCGACATTGTATTTTGATTTCTCGACGCGCTCCGACGAGCGGCGACCACCGCTACTTGCTACTTCACCTGTTCCCGGGGCTGTTCAGTGCTGATACGGCGATACATGCGAGAAGCAATTATGTACAACGCAACGAACATATGCAGAATGAGAGATATGATGTACAACATGAAGTAGAGAGTGAAAGAGGCTAACACACGAGAATGCAGGAGGGACCACGATTGGGATGGCGATTGGAGAGTGACGAGAGAGAAGTGCGCAAGGCGAAGCAGAACATGATCTGTTCACAGCGAGCTGCACTCGCCAATCACCGCAAAGGCGCGAGAGGAACGATCATTGCGGACAAACCAGGAGCGACGGGTGAGAATGATAGCTGGATATCTCGATCAAACGCATTGTGATGCCTAGTCGAGCGATGCGAGAGTCGCGGAGTAATCGAGCCAGTCTTCCGCTTTCGCATCCCAGCCTAGCACAGCCGGATCGACGCCAAGAGCGGACATGAGTGTACCATAGGTCCAGTCCAGCTGGGATGTGGGTTGGGGGCTGGCACAGTCGGCCGGTTCACCCATACGCGAGTCGGGAATCGAGTTGAAACTGTATTGGACGATGTGATATCAGTCGAAAGCACTTGGTGATAGCAGACACAAGATACCACTCACGCATCTTGTTCAGGCACTGTAGGCCCGTAGTCATCTCGTTGCCAATTACTGCAGGTCATATGAGCACGCATTACTTTCCGCCACCCACTGCAGAACAGAAGGAAGGCCACATACCTGTTCCACCCTGTACCGAAACGCTCTTCCGTCCCCGCAGACTCCATCAACACCCTCATATCCTCCTCCGTGCCTCCTTCAGGAATCAACAGATTACCCTCTTCGTCAACGGGGTCACCATCTCTATTAATAGGCGCGCTGCGAAGGTATTCTTCTTGTTCTTCTGTCAGTTTCGGTGCAGACCATGGTGGCTCGTTGTCCCAGTGACTGCGAGTCGATCGACTGGGGGTGTCGAAGCCGTACATGTTGCCTTGAGTGCTTGAGTCGTACTGCGACTGTCTCTGTTCGTCCTCCTGAGTAGGGCGAGGAACGATCTCGAACACCCGCTCAACGACTGCCCTGCCCGCAGTCCTCCACTGCTCGATGAGAGCTTCGAGCCGCTCTTCATCGCCTTCCGCAACGTACTTGATCGCCTGCTTGTGGGTCATAATCTCTTTTTCGAGCGTGGTGATCAAAGACTGATGATTCGCTCTTTGATCCGAATCACCGTGAGTCTGCGCGGAGGAAGAGACTTGGCCGGGCGCTGGTGAATGGAACATGGTACTCTTGCTGCCTGTATCCTTCGCCCCCGATGCGGATGTCGCGGGGGTTTGGAATGGTTTGGACGCCTACGCCTGGGATTAGCACGAGTCTATAGACGTTCCTCGCACGCGATGCACACCTTGGACTTGTTCGACGCTGCTCTTTGTACAGTGCTTCGGATAGCTGCGGGCGCGCTGTGGCGTTCACCCTGTTTGGCATTATCACGCTGAGTGACGGAAGATGGGGGCGAGCGAGGAGAAGCCGAAGTGGTTATTGGGACGCGGCGAGGCCAGGACTTGCTGTCGTCGGCGGGATGAATGCGTGTTGGCGGCCGAAAAGGCTTCTTCAGTACTCGTTCAGCGCTATTGATGATGCTCTACAATGTGGCACGGTCGAGTCAGCTCCCACTACTATTTCGTCATAAGCCGCCCGCTACCAACATGACTGGGTTTCCTTTTGCCCAATCTAACGCTATCGCTCTCACCCGCTCGCGCATTTCGATCCTCGCCGAGCTTGTTCGCTGGCGAATGGAAATACGAGCCCTGATGACCTGGTCGCTTACCCACTCGCCACTGTTCGATACTCGCGTTATCTTCTTCGTCGCTGCCGTCGTGAGTCCTGGATCGCTTCGAGGGGACATCAGGCGTACGTGCGTCGGTAGTGCCGTTTGAAAGATACAGGTCAAGTTCGGGAGACTTGCGTTTCAGGACGACCTTGATTTCGTGTGACTCGCTCTGATTCCAGATTTGGGAATGATCGGCATTGAGGGTTAAGTCTTGCTCGGATAAGTCTTCGTTGATGGGGTGTGAGTAAGGGGTGAAGTCTGCATTTTGGTGATAGTACTCATGCTGCTCAGCTTGCGGTTTTGTTTGGGAGTAAGAGTAATCTTCGGTTTGGGTATCAGTGATAGTAACGGTGACAGTCTCGTCAATCGACTCGAGGCTCGATTCTTCATGGTCTTGGTCTTGGTCTTGGTCAGTCAGATGATCTTCTTCGTATTCTTGATTTGGATCTTGCTCTTGGTCGATCGGGTAAGGGTAGAACGGCAAGTCTCTCGGAGGGTTGAAGAGGAACCGCACAAAAGTATCATTGAGGAATATACTCGGACAGCGAACCTGGTGATCCGGCAGATCCTCGCACTGTTTCATGCAGCAAGGTGTTCACTGATCAGCCCCACATGTGAGCGACGATATGAGAGGATCACTCACGCCGAGCTTGACGAGTGCGCCGCGCTCTTCCACTTCCAAGTCAATATGCTTGAAAATGCGTTTGGGCGGCGGACGTTCCTGCACTGGCGGGAAGAAGATGAGTTTGGGTTGCCAGACTATCAGGGTCGTGCAAGACGTGTGTTTATGTGTATGAGTATGTGCGTCAAAGCCATCTGAGATGGATGTAGTGGTCATGTCTGCGCTTTCGTTTCACTCAGCATGGGGAGAAGCGGAAAGACGAGGGGAACGAGAGAAGAGAGGAAAAGAGAAAGCGGTCGCGTTGTGGGTAATGTTGCTGGACATGAAACAAGTGCTTACGTCATCGTTTGTTCGGCTGTGTATCGTGTTGGATTGACAGTCACCATATGATCACCTCTCCGAGTCACTTGTTCATCGTCGACATACACAGCCTAGCATCATCACCGGTATAGCCATCGCCGGACATCACTGACAACATAAACACAGCCTTACTACTGCTGAGTCAAGTCACCCGAATACCCGAACAGCCCGGCCTGATCCGCATCACCCTTCACTGTCCATCCTTCCGTCCCTTCATCGTCCTCGGCTTTCCTCATCACACTGGCCCGTAATCGACTCGTCCCGTTCGGTGCACTTGTCCGTCAAACACAACGCCACCAAACGCCTCCCGATAGACCGAAGCCCGACGAGTACTGCCTTCACTGCCATCACTGCGAGTTTACTATCTCACGAGACCAACTGTCAGTTGTAAACTGTCATCAACACAGCATAGTATCACTGTGAGTACAACTCCTCTTTACGCCGTCCGTCTCGCACTGCATTCCGGTGTTCACGGACACCTTGAGACCTCGCTTTCATATGACCCACACGCTATGAGCCCGAGCCCGGTACCCGTTATCGGGTCTGCCTTTCCAACCTTTGTTTAAGCCGCAACTTCGTGGTTTGAAGGCGGTGGCTTTGCCGCAGATCCAAAGGACGTCATCGGGCAGAGACTCTGCTTGACCAGCTCGCTGACATACTTGTCTTCTCTTCAAATCAAATTACCACTTCGCTGCCTTCTCCACGATCATAACCTCATTGTCTTGTACTTCGTGTCATTATGGCATATTCGCGCGATCATCACATCCGGGACAACGCCTCACCTATAGCCGCGCGAAGCAACGCAAGAACCCGTAGTCCCTTTCCCATAGACACAAACAGATCCCCCTCGTACCGGCACCCCCACACAACAAACAATAAAGCCCAGCCCCATACTCCGCTCATTCTCGGTATCAAAGCTCGTGCTATCACAATGGACGTGGTTAACATCCCCTCAGAGACTGTCCCAGCGAGCTTGAGGTCATGTGAGCAGACCCTCAAGCGGGCCAAAGAGCTTAAGAAGGCCGAGCCAGTGGTGGCGTACTGGTGTGAGCCATCTGTCACCTGTTTTTACAATAGTCAGATTAGCTAAGGTTGTGATCGCAGGCTGCTATTCGGCGGCTCAGAAAGCCATCAAGATGCCTAATCGCTCAGCGGAAGACACCAACTTTCTCCTTGCGTTGGTCGAGGCTCTAGAGCAGGTAAGTCTCGGCGGCTATCGTGAGAAGGCGTTTGCCAGTCCCAATCTGACAGATGATGCCGTTCGCAGATGCGCAAGATATTAGGCAACAACGAAGCTGTGACCAGCGAGGCAGCCGGAGCCGCGTACATCGAGAATTTCGCACTCAAGGTGTTCATGTCAGCGGACAACGAGGATCGAAATGGTGTCACCGGAAAGTGAGTATATTGGTTCATGCGATACGGGCCAAGCTCATTAAGGGTTGCGTTACTAAGAGCAACAATTCGCAAGTTTGTTGTTGCTGGCCAGTTCATTGAAGTGTTGCGCTGTTTCGAGAATGGTATGACTGAGGAGGTATGTCCAGTTTTGCCGTCGTAACAGCAGGCATACAGCTAAGACGCTGCGTCTCAGATGGAGCAAAAGCTACAATATGCCAGGTGGAAAGCTGCAGACGGAGCAAAAGCCTTACGCGAAGGCAGACAGCCAGCTTCAGGGCCTCGTGAGTACTCGTTTCACTTCTTCACATCTGTTTCTGACAATCGAGCAGCCGTCACCGAGGAGTCTGAATCCACTCTGTTCCCCTCACTCCCAGGCGAGCCGCCATCCGAATCGATCACCAACCTGCAACAATCGCCATCGCTCGAAGACAACTCGCGAGGATCATTCTCGTCTGCTACACGACCCAATGTATCTCAGCGCGCATCATCACCTCAAGACAAGCCCATCGTATCGCCTCGACCCTCGCCAGCTCAAGCAGCGCGACCTCGTCTCCCAAGCATCGACACGTCCTCGCAAGACAATCTCCGCACTCCAGCTCGTACGCAGAGCAGTGGTTCAGGCGCATGGAGCACGGTGGCCACGCCCGGAATACCCGATGATGATTCGACCGAGACGCACTTCGATCTCAACAAGCCCCAGTCCCCAGAGCAAGCGCAAGCTGCACTTCCCTCTGCTCCTCCCATGACGCCTCCGGAGATGGGGTCGCCATCGGGCGAGAAGAAGAACGTGCGGTTCATGGGCCCAGACGGCGCACCGCTCTCCCCAGCCACCACTCACGTCACTGTGGAGTCGTACGACGCTCCGCCTCCGCCCCCTGGGACGGATGTTGCAACGCCTACTGGATCACCCAAGCCTCCTCCTCCTACCGTTCTTGCTCCACCACCAGCATCGCGGCCTCGCGGAAACAGCTCCGGCTCTTCCTCATCACAGGCAGGTAGCGGCGCTCCTATTCGACCACGCGGCGATTTGTCCGCATCTGCATCCACGATCCCTCGACCGCCTTCAAACAACGCGCCTCTCCGATCCACGAATGCCACAAATGCCGCGATCGCACCATCATCAATAAACGTTCCGCCCGCCCCACCACCCTCACTAGCGTCGTACCCCACGCAACCCCCAGCTCAACCGCAGCCAAATGGACTGGGGCTCAGTTCTCCCGCGCCGCCCGCGCCTGCCGTACCGCCAAAGCCAGTCACGAGTCTTTCGTCAAGAGAGATTGAGCAGACGCAGAAACACGCCAAATTCGCTATCTCAGCCCTCAATTTCGACGATCTCGATACGGCGCGGAGTGAACTTAGGAAGGCGCTGAATATCCTTGGTGGATAGATGTTGCCGCGTGCGTATCATGACTGGGGTTGCTGGGGACCGCTGGGTCAGACGGGTGTTTGTACAATGTGCAGTGAGATCGGCGATATGTTTGAACGAATGTATAATGACCTAGAGCGTGTGATGTATAAATCGATGATATAACGACAGCGCCAAACTCTTGATGACTGCCGACGTTATCTCGATCAGCTACATGGTACGAACTGTCCCGATGAAGGACACTCTTACAATAGGACAACACAGTGGTTCTGCGTGATCATGACGAAGAGCACAAAGTACCTACCTTGCAAACAGACTACCTTCTCGTCGCGTCACATATACCAAGCTCTCAATCGAATTTAGAGTACAGTCGTGCATGTGATTGCTAATATCGCTCAAATCGACAGAGGTAGTGCCAAGACGTCACTGGTGATTTCAATAATATATCTGCACTGTGTACATCGTCGTTGATATACCCTGACGAGACACCAAAGACAAGCTACTATGCATCTGCATCTCCTCCAGCATCGCCTTTATCTCCGTTCTCCCCTTGTATCTCATCATCCTGTTCTTCCGCATCGCCCGATTGGATAGCGGCCATTGCCTCGCTAAGTAAACACGGGGAAGCGAGATATCAGCCTGAGTCTCACAGAATACCATATTGTGCAGTGAGGTATTGTTGTATCCCGCTGTCCACAACTCTCGATCTTATGCTTTAATCGTCAAGCAAGTAGCAGGAAGCAGTCGAGGAGGGGAGTAGCGGAACAGGATAGCCGGAGAGCAGGAGAGCAGGAGCGCCGGAAGCAGAAGAGTAGTCGAGCGTGATACAAGGCGAACGAAGCGAAAACCGACAGACAGACTCACCGGTACCCCTTCCTACACGCCTGCCGCAAACTACTATTCTTAAACCCCTTACTCCTCCCCCTCTCTTTGCCCGAGAGATACATAGCGTCCACCCCCCCGTCCTCGCCCAGATAATCAAGTCGATCGTCCGTGATCCAGCCGTAGCTCGCCGTCCGATCGAAGAAACGCACTAAGTATACTGCGTGTGATCCGCCTTTCTCTTTTGCGCTGGCTCGCGAGGACTGTTCGAGGTCGAGTACGACTTGGGGGATGTCGTTGTCGGATTCGGGGTCGATGATCTCCGCTGGGAAATAAGGGAACGAGTGGACTGTGAGATCAACACCAAGAATCGATATGTCAGCTGATTCTTCGCCTTATCATGCTGAGTGTCCAGGACTCGGCATGAAGCGGTGTACGATCTCGAAAGAACGCAGCCAACTGAATGACAAGAGACGGGGACTCACTCTTTGCCCAAACTAATATTACACCGGACTTAGTCAGCGTCAATCTACCAGCAGGATATCCACTCGCACTCACCCAACGTGCCCGGTGTATAGTCGTCTTGCGTGGCTTTTGCTTCTTCCGGACTGAGCTTGGCGCTGCGTCCCGACTGTTCCGCATCCGCATCCGAACCTCCTTCCTTTCTTGCTTGCTGCTTAGATCCCCCGGACACCTGCGGCTCTTCTTCCTCGGACACAGGTGTCATCCGCACATCGTCTCCTGCTTCGCCATTGTGCTCGTTTCTGTCATCCACAGCCTTCTCCTTTCCCCTAGTTCGTGCTCGCTTTGTAGCTCTTGACGTTGACTCCGCGTCGTCCCCAGCTTCGCCATCTTGTACAGCTTTGCGCTTCTTGCTTGACTCAGCAACCTTCTCAGTGGTTAGAGCGATACTACCATCCTCGAGAGCCTCGAGATCTGCATCCGGCCCATGCGGAGCTCGTCTGCTCCTGACGCTCTTCCACGGACTCGCGGTCGTGGATGCCAAAGTGCTAGTTGGCGGAGGTGAAGAAAGATCACTATCGCTTGCGCCCCCGCTCGCTTCTTGCGCGACTTCCACTTGCTCTTGCAGTGGTTCCAGCGGTTCCAAAGGGGGCAGAGACAGTGGTTCCCGTTTGGGCGTCTTGGACGTCCTGGATAACACACTTGGGAGTCGACCTTGACTTCCATCACTCCTTCTTCGACCTGCGACCACCGGATACCGACATCAGCCCAACTCTCACTCGAACAATGAGTGATACGTGACAGGTGACAGGTGACAGGTGATAGGGATCAGGCCTACTCACTGGAGGACGACGTCGGAGGCTCGGAAGGCCGTTCTGCGCGTTTCCGCTTACTGCCCTCGGGCAGGACCCAGCCGACATTGAATCGCTTGAACTGATCCTGCGGATCCACCTCCAACGTGATCAGGTCCAACTGCTTTTCCGCCTCCCTCCTCTCGCGATCCGACAGCACGGCGACAGTCTGGAGTCCGACGACCCCGCGCTGAGGCTTTGACATTGGCTTGAGTGTCGCCGGGTCGACTTCGATGGACGATTTCGCTGGCGAAGACGAGGACGATACTCTCTTGATATCGCCCACAGCGGCGTTTCTTGATGGGCCAGCAATAGCGTTCCGTCCGCTCCTGCGTCTACTCCTCGCATCGTCGGTGTTAGGTAGAGGTGAAGCGGCATATGGGCTGCCGGACGCTTCGGCATCGGAAGACGGGGGAACACCAGCTTCTTCCGCAAACGCCCTGGCTACAGCATCAGCAGCTCGGGTGGCACGTCCATTCAGTGCTCGCTCTTTAGCAGCTGCCTCACGCTCCTCCCATCGTTGCTTCTTCTCAGCAGCAGACATGGACTTGCGGGCTACTTTGATTGGCTTTGGTGGTGGAGGCGGGGTGGCCTCTTTAGGCTTCTCCAGGACGAATGAGAATATCGATGCGAGTAGATCTTCGTTTGGCTCGTCTGCACTTGCATGTTGGAGGGCATGCAAGAGACCGGCAGAAGGTTCCAGATCGCCGACGACATTGGTCGCCTCGGTATCAGCGGCCGGCACTGAAGTCGAGCCGATACTGTCAAGTTCGTCTAGCAGCTCCTGCGCGTTCTTCTTGATCCTCGCAGCAGCTCGATGAAATGGGTTATCTTTGGGGTTGTACAGCATCGCGTTATCGAGGACAAGACCAATATGCCGCTAAGCTGCTGCGTCAGTCCAATCTCTTGTATCTTGAAGGAACGATTCTCGACTAACCTTGAATTCTGCGACATTGACATATTCGTTCTTCTCCAATTTCTCGTCGATGTACAGCCAACACATGGGTTCTTTGATGATTTCAAAGTAATCCGGTACTTCAGCTCGATTGACTGGATTCAAGTACATCTCTTGACGGTCCATCCTGTAAACAGATCAATGAGCATTGATTTTGGTATTTCAAAGAAAGCCTGGACTTACGCTGAGATCTTCTCCAGTGTCAATCTCAGCTTGCCATAGTGAGGGAAGATGAAATTGTCGATCACGTCCTTGATCACTTGTGCTTGACGCAACTTCTCTTTTTCTCGCTTCCGGACTAACTCGGCTAACATGCGGACTTTCTCCAGATCATTACGCAGCATTTGCAAGAACTAGGCAACCAGGTCAGCGGTGGAATAGCACTTGATGGCATTCCACTTACTTTCAGCTTCTGAGCTTTCTCGGCATCAGTCTGCTGGCGAGCAGCGGATGATGCTGTCCATGGCTGAATGGAGTTCAGCTTCTTCTTCAAAACAATGGCAAGCAGCGTATCTCACCTCTAGATGTAGACGCTTGAGGAGCGGGGCACCCCGTCTCGCCTCCCGCTTCAAGCTCCAATACCGGCACAGCCTCTCCACAAACGGCTGTCTCTTCCTGATCACGATCTTCGCGACATACTCCAGCAGCTTGTTCACTATCATCTTCGGTACGATAGGCGGTCCAGGGCGGAATGATTTGGAATGCGCTTGAGCCGACTTCTTGGTCACTGGTATTATGATGGGACCCGATGTTTTCCGAGGCTGCTGAACATCGTGTGACACGCGTTTGGTCGGTCTTGGCTCTTCCATATCGGAGAAATTGGACTCGGTCTCGAACTCGTCGTCATCGGTCCGTTCGTGAGCCTAGGCCAGAGACAGCATGAGCTGGCAGTTGTCATTCCTCGGTAACATGCTTACTGGCAGATGTTTTGTGCAGTACGCCTTGAGTACGCCATCGGTGTTAAGAGTCTTCATACTCTGCAACAGGCCAACTTGCCTGGCGCAAGTAACGTGGAACGCCGTGAAACAGTTCTTGTTGTCACACTGTATACAAGCGCCAGAGCGTTCTCGACATAGGGAGCAGATCTTTACGTGTGTTCAGCATTGCAAACGCACCGAGATACCGAAAAGCATAACTCACCAGCTTCCATCGATTCTTGGGTACCGTCTCGACCCCTTCCACCGGTTCCATATAAATAGCGTTGCCCAGTCCTGTCTCAGGGATGAAGATGGCACATAGTAGATGGGCCCAGTGTCCAGTAGTCGTCTGTTTGAATGCGCCGCCCTCATTGGGGCAGAAGATACATGACTGGGGGTTATCAGCTTTCGTGCATGATTGCGCATGATAGAGAGAAAGTCACGCACAACGGGGTTTTCCGGTGAGACGGTACATTTTCGGCATAACCACTGGCCCTCTGGGATATACGGGACGCCATAGCAGTCTGCAAACAGGCAATATCAGCCAGAGCCTTCTAGAGGATTGCGCATGATAGCGAGCGACTCACCTTGGTGCACGGCCAAATTACAGCCGTCGCAGAAGACGATCGCATTGGAGTTCTCTCCTTCGCCGTCATCGCAAATAGAGCACTTCGAATCTTCGACAGGCATATGGGACGTCGGTGCTGGTATGATCTTGGACTGCGATAGCCATCCCAAAGGGATCAGCTTGTACTCTTGGAGATTCCAAGGCTGTCTATCGTAATGTGAGGTTGGGCGGTGAGGGCGACGTACGAGGTTGAACCACTCTTTCTCCAGCTTGTCCATGATGATCTCGAACACCTCATAGGAGATCGGACCAGTCTGCTCTTTCTTCCTCTCAGCATTGATTGCGTCCAACCACTCTTGATCTGCACAAATAACTTCTTTTCAGCTCCGGTATAATAGAGCTATGAGGAACGAGCTGACCTTGCTCGTCCATGTCATACTCGACCTGCACGGCGAGTTCCGACTCGATCGGTTCTACGCGCGGCGTCGAGGTACAATCAGCTACTTTGGCCACGCTTGGGTTAAATGGTTAGCTGAGTACCCACCTATATACCGGATGTAATGCTCCGGGCGTTCAAAGTCGGAAAAGTCATTATCTGTTTGATAGTCAGCATCAGCCAATTCCTTCGCAGGAAGTGTAGCTGAGGAGGAATATGATAGTACTCACAGCCATAAGACCGGCTTTGCTCCTATCGTCAAGCAGATCAGTTTACTGATCACTTGATCTGCGAATTAGAATAGTCACTCACCGACTGAACGCCCGCAGGGGCATGAAGCGACTTGTCATCCGTGATGATGCGGAATGAGACTTTGGGTAAATCATGTTGATACGCTTTATCAGCGCTGGATTCGAGGATCATCGCTCGTTGTTCGTTACTCGTTACTCGTCATGCCGATTTCGTTCACCAGGTCCAGCGAGTCACTAAGGGTGATCTGAGCGAGAGAGGTGTTCGGTCAAGAAACAGTTGAAAGACGCGTATTGAAATGAACAACATGAGGACATGTCATTGTGTTTCAGCGCACCGACTCCCAGATCCGACCAAAACCACGTGACTGTCTTTAAGTGCA
The DNA here is from genome assembly GCA_026538355.1 of Cryptococcus sp. GC_Crypt_5. Lineage (NCBI taxonomy): Eukaryota > Fungi > Basidiomycota > Tremellomycetes > Tremellales > Cryptococcaceae > Cryptococcus > Cryptococcus sp. GC_Crypt_5. The sequence continues at coordinate 11,468 of JALPBZ010000190.1, forward strand.
ACGCGTCAAAACATGGATCGCTTTCCTCTTCCTCTCCTCTCAACTGGCTCTTTCCTTTGTCCTCTGACCTGGACGTCCAAGACGTGCTCAAACATTGCCGGCAGCATTATCGTATGCTTGAATACAAGACTGCTAAGAAATAATATGGCAAGAGCTCGCAATGCGCCGGTAGTTGACGGCGACTCATCTCCTGGCGCTGGACCTTCCCGACCTCGTCCGACAAAGACTGGACGGAAGAAAATTGCCGCTTCTGCATCGCTCTCGAACGACGTCAATGATGTCCCACCTTTGCCCCCAAATCAGGTGAAAGAGAAGATCACGTCCTCACCCTCGACTACCCCTATTCCCACTTCTTCCATGACTCTCGTCGACCCTTATGGAGATTCAGCAGCAGCTTCCTGTCAACCGAAAAAAGCCAAGCGTTTCGGCAAGACGAAGATCAAAGCGAGGCGCAATCCGCCCGACTCGGATGCGACAGCAGCGTCGTCTTCTTCACTATCATCACCGCCGTCATCGCCGCTGTCCTCACCGCTTGCATCGCCAAAACCACTCGATTATGACGACGAAAGTGACGGAGGAAATCTTGAGGAGCAAGATTTGGAGGCGTTCCTCGCAACCCTACCTGACGTCGTGCCAGTAGACGTCCCGGACCTCGATCATGCTGATAGTAGGCGAGAGGAGGAAGCGTTCAAGCCGTCCGAACTGCCTGAAGGGTGAGCTCCGCATCTCCGTCGTTTCCGCCAGTTCTGTACTGATTTTGCTGCAGGGTACAAGTAGATTCGCCCGTTTACGTCAAGAAACATGGTTGCTGGTGGCCTGCGCAACTCCTTGGCTTTCGGCCTGCACAAAGTCTCCGCGATCAGAAGGCCGGTAAAGACAGGTGGGAGATTGAGGATCGGTTTGGCGATCGGTCGCTGCAACGATGCGAGAACGTCATTACTATGGTCGACAAGCGGATAGCAACCTGCCCTGTGAGTCGTTCTCTCTGCTCTCGCTCACCAAGTATGTCTGCTGACGCGACCTGCCTCCTAGCTCGGCATAACACGGACCGATCAACGACAGCACACCTCCAATGCCACTACTCGCCCTGCGTCCCCTCCGCCCGCGAATACCGCTGCAGAAGGTATTCTACCAGAGATCTTTCGCGACATGAATCGAATAGAGCAACTACGCTCCATCCACCCGCGCCTCCAGCAAATCATCGAAGAGACATACGAGCCTTCTCAACGAAGGGTAGACGCCTTCTTCGGCAGCAGCAAGACGCGAGCTCAGCTTAGTCGGGAGGCCCAGTACGGTGATATCTCAGAGAGCGAGGTGTTCGATCTCTTCCGCCCAGAGCTGGAACGATGGGCTATCCGCGGCGGTCAACCGGAAAGCAAAGTGAGTCGTAGCGCCCCACTAGAACCATGTGTCTATGAGTTTTTGTGCCCCTGCTGATCCTGCACAGGAAGCACCTGTCCACGACCTTCGCCCCAGAGGTTCAGAACGATACAACAGCCTTCAACCGTCGTTGCTGCGACAGTACATTCAGGACATCCTCATTCCGGAAGCGATCATCGAGATCTGCATTCGATCGTTCGACGAAGAAGACCTCTTATCCGAGCTGTCGACCAATGCCAAACGAGAGGAGAGCGAAGCGGAAGCGGAAGCAGACGATTCAGCGGATGGGGAGGAGATCAACGACGAATCCTCCGCTGAGGAGCCAGACCCCGCTTCGAAGCTGTACCTAGCAGCTCGCCGGCGGCTCAACACTCTCGCTGCGCAAGACGACGAGAAGTCGTGGGGGATGCGATCGTCCGTACTTCGGGATGCGCGAAGACGGATGAGGGTCAAGCTTGGTCTACCGGACGAGTATGCTAATCAGTACGAGATCAATCTGTGGAAGGCCCGCCAGGGCATGCAGGAAGGCTGGGCCGGGGCGCGGTTGCAGAAGAGGAAGCATTACAAGGAGTGACGCCTTGTGACATTGGAGTATGGACTTTGTGCTTGGGGATAATCGGTGAGGTACTAGATGAGATGATGTCGCTTGTATTGTGCATGACGATACGATGTATAGCGATTGTAGGAGTATGTACTTGTCATGTCGAACTGAGCATGGAGTATCACATGTGGCGCACAACTTCTGGTAGTGCACCTGGGAAGAACTACGCTACCGACTGTGACATAGTTGATAAACGGCATAAGATCCTGCGTAACATCTACGGCCATAGAGCTCAGAAAACGCCGCATCCCGTCTGATCTGCGCAGCTAAGCTGAGCATCGCGGGGTTAGTACCAGAGTGGGGGACCATCTGGGAATCCCTCGTGCTGTAGTTTTTGTTTTTATCTACTGCAAGCGAAGCTTGCGAAAGAGAATCAGAGCGGATGCAGCCGTTTTGTCGCACAAGAGGATCGCATGTGAAGGAGTGATGGATGGCTGATCAGTGATTTGAGCGGAGAATTCATAGTGTGTATGCGGGTGTGGCATCAAGGGTGATTTGTGGTCAGTAATGACCATTTTGCCTCTCTTTTCGAGTTGTTGCTATTCGAAATGCTTCTGACATCGACTACTCGACCTCTCACACGCTACACGCATTTGGCGATATCATGCAAAAGCCTATTCCCAGTGACAATGCATGAACCATCCTATCCGAACACGACTTTATATGAGTAAGAGTTGAAGACAATCTAGAGTTTATCAAGAGGGATCCCGTCGAGCTCGTCGTACCCTAAAGCGAGATTGAGGTTCTGCATCGCGATCGAAGGGAATATCAGCTCTGTCTTCCGCATTGTCGTATGGAACAGGCGAGATATATAGTGAGAGCAAAGAGAGACTCACCTGCATGCATTGCGTCGCTGCGCCTTTGAGGAGGTTGTCGAGTGCGCCCTGCGTCATAGCAGCTATCAGCGTCTGCCACATATTTCACATTCTGCAAAGAACTAGGAAAAACTGGAACAGATAGAAAAGATGGACAAGATAGAAAAGACGGAAAGGTAGACAAGATGGAAAAGATGTAGAGGAGGACGACAACTCACAACAACGACAACGCGCTTGCCGGACGAATGAACCTGGACCCCACCGACCCTCCATCCATGTTTCCCCTCAGCATCCCGGACATCCGGCACGCTCTTACCAATAGAGATCAATCGCTCTCCAGCGTACTTCTCCTCATAGAGCGCCGTAATCTCCGATGCGCGGAACGATTTCTCGAGAGGGGCAGTGAGCACCGAGATGATGCCCGAGAACCACGGGGCGACGTTCGGGATGAACGCGAGCTGGAATGGCGACGCGGACGCATCGGCAGAAGAGGAAGTGGGGAGAAGGGTGGCGAGGCGCACGGAGGCTTCGCGCTCGTGGATGTGGTCTGTCAGCGCATAGGGGCGGATCGAGCCTTCGAGGTCTTGTGCGGTCTGAGCGACGTTTTCGTTAGCGCGTGAGCGGCTTCCGGACAGAAGAATGGAACGAAAGGTGGATATGCCCACTACGGTGAGAAGGTGAGAACCACTCACGACCTTGGGCACAGTCTTGGGCCTGCCGTCCGCGTCCTTCTCTCCGCTCTTCGTGCCTGCGCCAGAGAACCCCGACACGCCAAAGACGGACGGCATCTGGTGTTTGTCCAGATAGGGCATCAACGGCGCCAGGAGGAGTTGGGTGTTGGTCGCGTAGCATCCTGGGTTGGAGACGCGGGTCGCGCGCTTGGTCTCTTCGCGCGAGTACAGTTCTGTCCACAAGGCATATGACAGTCAATTTAGCTTCATTCTTTCTAGTTATTTATGGTTGTTTGCAAGAAGGGCAAGTAGGATCAGAGGATACATATATATATGTCTATATATATATATGCCCCTTGTCCTACTTCACTGCCCATGCGCTGGCGCGCTGCCGCGCTAGTGATCGATCATGACGAAACAGCCTTCTCACCCGGCAATCCATATGTCCAGTCCTTCTCGAACCTGTAGTCCGCGCTCAAATCCACGATCACCCCCTTGCCGCCTTTGCTAGCTGCGGCGTCGATGGCGTCCACGAACGGCTTGCAAATCCCATTGGGAAGCGCCATGACCCACGCGTCGACCTCGTTCGACTCGGCCATCTTGCCGACATCTTTGACTGACAAGTTCGAGTACGATACCTCGGACTTCTTGTACTCTTTCAAGGGCAGGCCGGCGAGTTCTCGGGACGACACGTGCGTGAGGTCGAGGTGCGGGTGGCTGTCGATGAGGGAGATGAGGTTCTGGCCCGTGTATCCTCGCGCGCCGATCAGGGCGACTCGCTTGCGAGGCACCTCGGCGGCGGTGGCGTAGCCTCGCGAAGATGAGGGGGAGGCAGAAGCGAGCGAGGCTCGCGCAGAGGTAGAGAATGCGCGTGCGCCGCTAGTGGCTGCGCGCCTGTGAGGGGGCACGCTGGGGCCGACGGGGAGGAAGACTCGCTCGATCCTGCCGTTCGCCTCGAAGCCCTCGATGATCCTCTCGACCTCCTTGACGTCGGAGATACCGTACCAGAACAAGCTGCGTCCGGCGCGCGTGAAGCTGCCGTCCGCGCGCTCAAAGTGCCAGGCGCGGTTCTCGTCGTCCGCCTTGGCGGTCCAGAACAAGCGCTTGTGGTCCTTCTTGATCGCGTCAAAGACGTTGTCGACGATCTTGTTCAACGTGCCGTTTCGTGAGGGAAGGAATTTGGTCATGACTGCAGTCTCGCCTTCTGGGTGGGAGACGACGGCCACAACGTCGAATGGCTCGTCGCCGTAGATGGTGTGAGGGGCGTTCTTGAGCTCGGAGAAGATCTCAGCGACGGACTTCTTGCCCGAGGCAACTTCGGGGTCGCGCTCAGTGAAGACCTGACGAAGCTGGGTAGAGCCGACTGCCTCGACGGAAGGCTGCTTGTACAGCTTGTGGCCGCGCTGGATGAGAGTGCCCGCACCAGCATCAGTGAAAAGCTCCTTCTGGAGCATGTCGGTGCTGATGATAGCGACGGAGGAAGTACGGGGCAGGGTGTCGAGAAGCTCCTTGATCTCTCGGATCTTCAGCTTGGTGCCGAACTTGACCCACGACTCCCGCATGAGCGCGTCGTACTCTTCGTCGAGGTTGATAGTGGAGATCTTCTTGCCGGTGACACCGTGGAAGAGACCACCCTTCTCGTTGAGGTACACAATCTTCATAGGCTGAAGCGAATCTAGAGTCAGCTTGCTGGCTCATTTATGGGCTTCTTGGCAGCTGATGGCTCACCTCGAGGACTCTCGCGAGCTCGCCCGCAGCAATGTCCGCGTTGACATTGAGGATCTGGCCCTCGGCGTTCTCAGCCAAGCTGGTAAGGATAGGCAGGCATCCAGCTTTGATGGCAGCCTCGATGGGCGCCTTGTCGACGCGAGTGATCTTGCCGACGAGACCGTACTTGGCCTTGTCGAGGTAGTCAGCAGTGAAGACGCCGGTGGGGATGGGGCGGGCACGTGTGCCGAGACGCTCAAGAGCGCTGGTGAGCTTGAGGTTCTCTTGGAGGAAGACTCGGCGGGCGATGGAGAGGGTCTTGGGGTCTGCAAGGTGGAGGTGTCAGACGGATATTCTACGATTGTTGGCCGTATGATGATGACATACCGGTGATACGGATACCATCCTCGTAGTCGGGCACGACACCCTCGGCTTCAAGGATCTCGTTGCTAAAGCCAACAGTCAGCATTGAGTAGCTATAGCAGAAGATATGAATACTGACAGCTGAGGACCGGCACCGTGGAGGACGACAGGGAAGAGACCGAGCTTGTTCAAGAACGAAAGTGAGAGGGCGAGGTCCTCGAGCTCGTTGGAGAGGATAGCACCGCCAATCCTGACAGTCATCAGGTATATCAGCTTGGGCGGTATGAAGAGGGCTATACTTTGTTAGGTATGACATACTTGAGCACAGCGAATTTGGCCTCTGGGATGACACCGCCGGTGGAAGTCTTGGATGACTGGGTGAAGATGCGGAGGTATCGCTCGACCTCGTGCCGTGATCCGAGCGAGTAGAGGAGCTGAATGATGGTGTTCTATCAAACAAAGACAAACAGGATCCGCATTAGCGACAATCATGGATGCAGGTGCAGAGAAAGAGGAACGTACGCGGTCCAAGCCGCCCTCGCGCTGAGCGTTGAAAGCGCTAGCTAATCCGCGCTTCCTGATTTCGTTTCCGACATTCTTCACATCCAGCTCCAGGACGACGTTCGACTTGGCAGTACCAGTAGAGGAGGTAAGAGCCGAGGCAGCGGGGAGCGAGGGTTTTGTGAATGCGCGAGTGGACGGACGAGCCTTGAGGGCTGACCGAGGGAGGTTGGCACAGCGGCGCAACATATTGAAGGTTGTGTATGAGCGAGACAGCTGGGTTGTAAGTGCAGTGAGAACGAAGAGATAGGGGTGAATTTGGGATCTGGTGCAGGTTGGCGGTTGGCGGTCGGTTTTCGTTGGTGCCAGATATCTCTACTCTACTCTACTCGAGATAAAGAATGCGAACGCTGATAAGCTCCCGTTCGCTTAAACCCCACTAGCATCTCATTGGTGAGATCATACATGACATGTGATATATCCACGTCATTACCACACGATCGACGGAATCAAAATTGGTATCACCAAAAATGAAACACGCGCCTACCTTTTCCTTCAACCTGGGGATCAAGAACAACAACAACAAACAACAAACTTACCACCGAATTACTCTCATCAGTCCAGCTCGACACTCGCACTTGACAACACACTCGACAACTTTCGACACCGACAAGCGAAAACACGACGTAGACCATGTCGGAAGGTCAGGAGAACACTGTAAGTGCCTCCCTTGCTGATGCATAGCAATGACCGCGTGCTGAGTTGGTGGATCAGGCGCCTGCGGCATCACGACTACCTCGATTGGCGTCTCCGATCAAGGCTGGCTCATCCATCCCTGCGCCAACTTTCTCTTCCATTCCTCCGCCAATGGCACCGCTAGTCTCATCTGGCAACGCTAACAAGCGCAAAATGCCTTCATCGCCCGTTGTCCCTCCAGCAAAACGAAGTGTCTCGGGAGGATCTTTGGCCGTGTCCACATCAGCGGGTCTACGCCAATCGCAACGCAAACCCTCATCCGGCTTTGTGCCTACCACAACACGAAAGCCCACATCGACTCTGGCTACCTCACGGCCAGCTTCAGCTCTGGCTGCGTCTACTAGACGGACGGGCAGCTCAGGTAGCGCAAATAGCGCCTCCTCGTCCGCTACCACCTCGACCAGGACTAGAACTACAGCTGCAGCAGCACCGAGACGGCCACCTATCAGCTCCTCGGCCACAGCGCCTACGACTCGGTCTGGGAGTACTTTGGGAAGAAGTGTCGGTCCGGGTGCGCGCTCCACAAGTCGAGGCGTCAGTCCTGGTATGGCGACTGTGACTGCCACAGCAGGCAGATCAGCTATAGGAAGCGGGATGGCAAGTGCCGCGCAGTTCAAGGTAGGTGGCGGATTTACGGGCACGAAAGATAGCATATACTGATGTCGCTTGCAGAGCCATGATGGTCGGCTTGAGAATGTCGAGCGTATGGTTGGGGGATTCAAGGATCTACTAGAGCGAGAGTGAGCGGCAACATTCTGATCCGATCAATTATGCTCATTGCTGATACCCAATGTGTCGTTGCCATTCACAGACAAGCGAAGAGTATGTCCCTATGTTGCGTTATGGTATGGTACAAAACGCTCACTTGTCGTTCGCAGTCTCAACACTGCAGACCTCCCAATTCGACCTGCAGGCCCTTCTATCAAGCACTCAAAACACCGAACGAGAAGCACGACGAGATCTGTCTTCCGCCTCCGAAGAACTTGCCGCGGTGCGCGCAGCGCATGCACGAGAGATTGATGATCTCGAGCGGACGGTTCAGCGGAAAGACAGGGAGAAGCGGGGACTGGAAGATGAATTGCGGGAAAGTAGGGATGAGCTGAGCAGAGAGCGCGAAGTCGTTCGCGAGCTCAAAGTGAGTCACCAGCCTCCAACATCCAGCGCAGGACGGCGCAGGACTGATAATCGCGATCGTAGCAATCACTGGCGACGCAATCGACGCAGCACCTCACTCTTTCAGCTCAGTTGTCCGCCTCGCAAACCCAATTAGCCCTATTGCAGGCGGAAGTGGAACGAGCGACATTGTCCGTATCGTCGATGAAAGCCGAGCTGCAAGTAGGCCAGCAGAAAGCTCGTGAAGCAGAGGAGGCAGCCGCGCAGAAAGTCCGGGAAGCGGAGGAAGAGCGCGATAGGCGGATTGCGGAGATTGAGGATGAGTTGAGGGCGGCGGAGACTATTAGGCGCAAGCTGCATAATCAGGTCCAGGAGCTCAAGGGTGGGTTGCAAGATTGAACCTGAGACGTAGGGAGAGACCGCTGATGGGACTTGGGCTACAGGCAACATCCGAGTATTCGCGCGTGTCCGACCAGCTTTGTGTGAGTGCCCTAGCCTTGCATCAAAAAATAGCAAACAGCAATCTGACATTCGCCCAGCTCACGAGTCCGACTCTCTGGACGCCTTAGCCGAGATCGCTTACGGCGACGAGAGAACAGCGCAGGAGACCGGCCAAAGCCAGATTGTCGTCACGAGCCGATCAGAGTCGGCCACCGGCGGTCTCCGCGAACAAGTCAATCAGTTCACATTCGACAAAGTACGTAGAGTATCTTCCATCCTGTATCGCCATCACCTCGATGACGCTGACAGGAGTATGACAGATTTTCGAGCCGAGTGCTGGGCAGAAAGAGGTCTTTGAGGAGATCTCGATGCTTGCGCAATCCGTCTTGGACGGGTACAACGTACGTCAATAACTTCACTTCTAGCACTGCACACAGAGTAGCTGACGATACAATATGATACGATGCGCAGGTCTGTATCTTCGCCTATGGCCAGACGGGCTCTGGTAAATCGTGGACAATGGAAGGTGGCCAGGTAAGTCGTACTCTCTCCCAAGATACAGGATCGAAGATGGACCCGGGCTAAGATGCTGATCGTCGTGCGTTTCACGTAGACGGATGAGACGGCAGGCATGATCCCGCGTGCGATCGATATGATCTTCGCAGTGAGCAGCGGCCTCAAGGATCGGGGATGGAAGTACAGCATGGAAGGCCAGTTCCTGGAGGTTTACAACGAGGTCGTGAGTTGGCTACTAATTGATCGTCGATTGTATTGTGCTAAGCTGAATGGCGGGCTGCAGATCAACGATTTGCTCGGCAGCGGTCAGTTCGATACCAAGAAGCACGAGATCAAATTGGACAAGGACGGGAAACTGAGCGTGACGGATGCCGTCAGCAGTGAGTCTCACATGCGTCCATCAGTCTGTCAATAAAGGATATGTACTGATTCTCCGACTACCATCGCAGTTCCCCTCAGTAACGCGCGCCAGGTGTCCACTCTGCTTGATCGAGCACGATCACGACGCGCGGTCGCGGCGACTTTGATGAATGAGCGATCGTCGCGATCGCACTCTGTCTTCACGCTCAAGGTGAAAGGCATCAACCCGCTCACCGACGAGAAGTGTGAGGCGATGTTGAACCTCGGTACGTGCGCTCCAATCCCTCCATCTTCTCTCCTCTCACCTCGTCTCATCTCATCTCGACTCGTCTCGATCGTGACGACCAGCGCAGTCCTGCAGACAGACCGTGATGCAAGACACTGACGTTGACGTGCTTCGCACTCTACTCTATAGTCGACTTGGCAGGATCAGAACGCCTGGAGAAATCGGGTGCGGGCGAGAACAAAGACCGGCTCAAGGAGACCATCAACATCAATAAATCGCTCTCGGCGCTCGCGGACGTCATTGGTGCGCTGGGGCAGGGACAGCAAGGCGGGCATGTACCATATAGGAATTCGACCTTGACGCGGTTGTTGCAGACTAGTTTGTCGGGTGAGTTGCCTTCGTAACTTCTTCCTTTCGTTCTTGCTCTTGTCACCGCTTTCTGGCGCGTGGTCAAGCACAGTACCCGGGAGCTGCGTGCTGTCATGTCCATCACCCCTGGTCTGCGTCGGTGATAGTGGTAGAAATGCTAATGATTGATTGATCTCAGGCTCAAGCAAGACACTGATGATGTGCAACCTCTCCCCCCTCTCGGCGCACCTGGGCGAATCACTCTGTTCATTGCGGTTCGCCACGAAAGTGAACACGACAGTGGTGGGGCAGGCCAAGAAACAGATCGCGAAGTGATTCGCCCCTGCTCGAGATGTAACACAGCAACGAAGTGAACGAAGGACGGTGTGAGAGGATCGTTGCTTTCTGGTCGCGACAGTGTATAACAGGCAGCGAGTACTTGTCTTGAGAATGAGAATGAGAGTGGACATTATTCGTCAAGTTCAGGCTATTTGGATACTCGAGTAGTCATAGTCAGATACCCTAGACATACTGTATGATACCCCTTCGGATTGTGACTGCTGCAATATCCAGCTCATTTAATCTCGTATCCGCGTGTGATGGTTTGCCGGCTGCGATCGACGCTATACGCTGTGTACAGATTTTAACCGACTGTGCGATATGCTTGTGCATGCTATGCTATGCTACGCCAATATTCGTCATACCAGTACGTATGAGGCGTGATCCCTGATACCAAATGCCAGTTTATCTCCAATGACTTCTCTTCTGCTACGCTATCCTCCGCTCGAATATCGCCCCAGATACGATCCACGCCAAGCGTCGGCGCCATGCGCTATATCCAGCGCCCAGCTCATCGCGAGTTTAGGCCTCGCCGCCAAAGACGATATCGCCAACACGCAACCTCGTCCAGCCCTGCTTATGCTCGATAGTCTTCTTGTACCCCTTTCTTCTCTTCTTCTTGAGTATTCTCTCCAGGGGCGATTTAGTGTGCTCCAGTACGGTCAGATGACACGAGACGAGGTCGGCGGGTATCGGGTCGTATTTCGTCGTTCGGCGGGCCTTCCATTCTTCCCCCTTTCCTCTGGCTACTGCTGCAGTAATAGAGCTAGAGGACGACGAGGCCGCCCTGCGCGCTTGGCTCGGGTCCGCCGCGGGACTCCGGAGGGCGTACTCCCGCGACCCAACTTCCAGTATCTTCGTAAGACTCAGCGCTGTCCCAGGCGCCTGCATGGGTTTCAGCGTGGGCAGCGTGAGCACATCGCGCGGGTGGAGGAGGTACGTCCTCGCGTGTAATCGCGCCAGCACGTAGCGGCCCGTCGACGAAGTGGACTGCGATTGTATCAGCCGCACAGCGTCATTTGTCGATGAGGGTAGGTCGGGAGTCGAAGTAGCGCTGACGGCTGATCGTAGAGGTGGGAGATGGGATAGGGCTGATGATGAGGGGCCTGCGGCGTATGTGGATAAGGACGAAGCTGATGCTGATGCTGACGCAGAGCCGCTCGCTGGAGGTAAGGCCGTACTAGGCGGTGGGAGCGGCGCTGTTGTTTGTAGTCCTCTAACGGACAGACGAGCGAAAGCTGCGGAAGCGAAAAGTGTCAGCTATTTGTGAAATTCGGTGTAAGGCTAGCTGAAAGGAACGCTCCGCTCACATGCTGAGAAGGAATGCTTAGGCGGCATTGCTGCGATGTTGTGGCTCGTAGCGGTAGGTGTTGTACTTTACTTATGCACTTGTATTCAAGGATACTTGCTGCATATGTTACTGTTGCTGAACGCTGATTCCAACAATCTCGGAGAAAAGGGGTGAAATTCAAGGCTGAAATAATTGTATCTGCCACTGGGTCCCGCTGTAAAACGCCGCCTAACGCCGTTTCCACCCAGCCGTTGAGATTGGTTCCCTGTTCCGTCTCCCCCTCTGCTCTCCTGCTCCCTCTCCCCTCCTCACTCTCACTCCCACTCACTACTCTACTTCTCATCGTCTTCGACACATCTCCCCTCACCACGATCTTCTCTCGCCATCACCCCCTTCTTCAACCTCACCACTCAATCAAAAATGCGCTCCGCTTTCAGGAACACGCTTAGGGGTGCGGTCGCTTCTAGCGTGAGTCACAGTCTACAGTGAAAACTGTCAAAGACTGTTTTTCAAACAAGTCGCAATTCGGGATGCGGCGTGGAGAAAAGCGTCGGGTGGGGAGAACACGGGTCTTGAGCATAGAGCGATGGCTCGGATGGCGGATGATGAGCGGCGCAGAGCATCATGTGTCCCCCGGGTCCGGGGGCGTGGCGCAGACGCGAGATTGCAAAGCGGAGAAAAACGCCTACATCATCACACGTTGCTAACAACTTTTTCCTCTGACAGGCCCGAACTCGCGTCGCTCCCGTCGCTGCCAGGACTTACGCCACCGCCAAGCCTGGTACGTTCACTCGGCGCGCAATGTATGTAGATTCATCGCTGACCTGTCCGTTTTCATCCATCTCCCTCCCTCTGCACATTTCGGCCGATGTCACTCCCACATAGCTGCCTCCGAGGTCTCTTCCATCCTCGAGGGCCGTATCGCTGGTGCTTCCGTTGGCGGTGACGTCCAGGAGACCGGCCGAGTCCTCACCATCGGTGACGGTATCGCCCGTGTCTACGGTCTCCGTAACGTCCAGGCCGAGGAGATGGTGGAGTTCTCTTCCGGTGTCCGAGGAATGTGCTTGAACTTGGAGGCCGACAACGTCGGTGTCACCATCTTCGGTAACGACAGATTGATCAAGGAGGGCGACACCGTCAAGCGTACCGGTCAAATCGTCGACGTCCCCGTTGGCCCCGAGCTTCTCGGCCGTGTCGTTGACGCTTTGGGTAACCCCATCGACGGCAAGGGCCCCATCAAGGCCGCCGGCAGGACCAAGGCCCAGCTTAAGGCCCCCGGTATTCTTCCCCGACGATCCGTCCACGAGCCCATGCAGACTGGTCTCAAGTCCGTCGACTCCCTTGTCCCTGTGAGTTTCTCTCGATTGAGCTTGAGTCACGCGTGAATCCTTTGCTGACGCACCACAGATCGGCCGTGGTCAACGTGAGCTTATCATCGGTGACCGTCAAACCGGTAAATCCGCCGTCGCCATCGACACCATTCTTAACCAGAAGAAGTGGAACGACGGTGCCGACGAGAGCAAGAAGCTCTACTGTGTCTACGTTGCCGTTGGCCAGAAGCGATCTACCGTCGCTCAGCTCGTCCAGACCCTTGAGGAGAACGACGCCATGAAGTACACCATCATCGTCGCTGCCACCGCCTCCGAGGCCGCCCCTCTTCAATACCTTGCTCCTTTCTCTGGTTGTGCCATGGGTGAATGGTTCCGTGACAACGGCAGGCACGCCTTGATCATCTACGACGATTTGTCCAAGCAGGCCGTCGCCTACCGACAAATGTCCTTGTTGCTTCGTCGTCCCCCAGGTCGTGAGGCCTACCCCGGTGACGTCTTCTACCTCCACTCTCGTCTTCTCGAGCGTGCCGCCAAGCTCAACGCCGACTACGGATCCGGTTCCCTCACTGCCCTCCCCATCATTGAGACCCAGGGTGGTGATGTCTCCGCGTACATTCCCACCAACGTTATCTCCATCACCGACGGTCAAATCTTCTTGGAGGCTGAGCTCTTCTTCAAGGGTGTCCGACCCGCTATCAACGTCGGCTTGTCCGTCTCTCGTGTCGGTTCCGCCGCCCAGACCAAGCTCATGAAGTCGGTCGCTGGTTCGCTCAAGCTCTACCTCGCCCAGTACCGTGAAGTCGCTGCTTTCGCCCAATTCGGTTCCGACCTGTAAGTGGCATCTGTGTGAAACAGGGACTAGTAGCTGACTCTCTCTCCAGTGACGCCTCTACCCGATACCTCCTTAACCGTGGTGCCCGTCTTACCGAGCTCCTCAAGCAGCCCCAGTACTCTCCGTGAGTAGTGTTCTCTTGCTTGTGTCGATCAGGTTACTTACGATGCACTCATCAGTATGCCCACCGAGGTCATGGCCCCTCTCATCTACGCCGGTGTCAACGGTCACCTCGACAAGGTCCCCGTCGACAAGATCAACGCGTGGGAGAAGTCGTTCACCGAGCTCCTCAAGTCTCAACACTCTGCTCTCCTCGAGAAGCTCTCCGGCGGTGTTCTGACCAAGGAGATCGAGGCTGAAGTCAAGAGTGTCCTCGAGGCCCACATCTCCGACTTCACCGCCTAGACGACCTAGACGAGTTTAATGAAGTAGAAGTGGTAGTAGTGGTGCAGGGATGAAAACTGTTGCACCTTTGGGACGACGGAAACAAAATGCATCGAATCGAATCAAATCAAGTTATGGATGTGTGTTAGTGCAGCGTCGTGGTGATACTGACACTGACAGATTATGAGTGTGCGAAGCTACCCGTCGTGCTATATGCTTAAAGCTGCGTGACATTTGATAGTAACTGCCAAGTGCCGCAGCGCGTCGTCAGAGCAGGGGAAGTAGCTGATTAACTTAGGCGGAGAAGACACAGCCGTCTTTGCCTTGTAGATTGTTCTCGCTCTCCCTCTTTGCTATGTACTCCGTCCACTCCCTTCTCTCTGTAATCAAGCGACGCTACGGCGCTGCGACGATACTACGCAACAAGCTTGTCAACACGACCGATTTTCAACTTGATAGAAATCGAAGGCTCATCCTGCTGAGATCAAGCCTGAGAATGCGACACTGCTTTAAGATTGAGTGCGATATATCGAATGGAGATCCGATGGAACTCCGAGAATCACAAGTCGCAAGTGGCACTGAGTGGCACTTTGCAATATTGCAATACTGCGGAACTTCAAGGCACATGGTACAGTAGAATACGTCCCATTAACTCGCTGTACGCTGAACTCGTATCAAGCACCGACGCAGAGGTTATCTCGCCCGGATCCACGAACGTATCCTAGCGGTTCGGCGCCAAAGTACATCGTTACTGTATGCAGAAGGTGCCCAGGACTACGCGTACCACAATAGTACATCGCATATGCTGAACACCGGCACCGGCGTACTACTGCCCCTCCCACCAACGCCCCCGCCCATGGTTCATATCCCTGTCACTACCAGATGCAGGCGTAAGGCGATCCCCGCGCCGTCGACGTGTGATCTTCCGAACCATAATGGGGACATGGCCTGGGCTTGATACGCGGGGTCCGTAAGCATCAGTCGTCCAGCGTGATCGTGATTCGCTGAATCGTCGAGCGCGAGGGCCGATGAGGGTCGAAATCGATTGTGCTGTCACGATGCCATTTTGTCAGTCACACTTAGTGATCATCAAGCATTCGGTTTTCGGCCATCGGCCATCGAGGGAGTAAAGACAGCAAGACAGAAGGATGAATACGTACAACGATTCCATCTTGGCGATCTGATTTAAACTCTCTTTCACCGCTGCAGGCAGCTTATCCGAGATACTGATTCTTGCAGTACTTACAAATATACCAGTCGCGCCGTCCGACAGTCCTCTTTGTGGTTTATGACCGTACGATTGTACATCTTCGACTGTAGTAGTTGTTTCGCATCGTAACGTCCACCAAGCGGAGCACGAGCTGCCGGTGTTGAGCCCAGCTACAGTATGACGTTTTGATCAGTCGATACTGTATATCTTCAGGGTGAGTATGCAGACTGAAGAGTGCGGCGTACCGGATATTGCGCTCTGCTTGACTTGACATACTGCTACTGCACAACCCAACGTCTTGTGGTATGCGGCGTAGTGGTCTCAGAACAAGATGCGATGCAGCAATCACATGGTTACGATGCAGGATGATGTCCATCATATGAAGAAGACGGTCAAATCAGAGTCCCGAGCTGCGCAGTGCAGAGCCGTGCTGCCACCAAGGGACGGTTTTGCTAGGCTACAGCGCAGTGATCCCATCTGTTACAGCCTGACAGGGGATCGCATCAATTTGAGCAATAAATCACCAGCTCCCGCGATGGTACATGGTATGATGCATACGATGAGGTGTCGCTGACACCTCTGTGTCTTCGCTTGTAGACATCAACTGATCAAGCTCGTCGATACTGTACAAGGCAGTCGGACCAAGTAGAGGCGAGTATGTTTGTACGTTTGAATTTTCGTGACCCTACCACCTAACTCGGAGCATCGTTTGGCCAATGATGCACGCCCTTCTATGCATCTTGTTGCTTCGCTATCTACATGATTGGTCCGTCAACACAGCACTTACATGAGCTTCATACGATCCTCGAAGAGCGATGGGAATTGAGCCGGAATGATCATAAGGACGTGCTTCTCCCTCTCCCTATCTGAAAGGATTCTTGGTCCGTTCATGCCCTGAGCGGCATTGTATGTTATGTATACCCGCAGAGCTGCTTGTTCACCAGTGAGTAGTGTGTCGTATGTCGCACAGACGACCCTACATCCCGCCATCAGCCAGGCAAGGCACATACTGTTGGTCCGTATCGCTTACTCACCAGCCGGCCTTGCAAGCCAGAGCTACGATTTTTTCCCGGATGGCAGGTCCAAACCACTCCTGACGAAGATCGACCGAGATCCTGGTTATACTCTCCGAGCTATTTACGTTGCCGTTGAAGCCTCAGCAGTGTTGTGACGAAGATCGCGAGAGGCTTACCGTCTAGCAAGCATGGGCGTTTTGTGCAAACTTGTGAGAATAGACCGATTATACGTTTGAATTTCGTTGCAGAGGAACTGATCGATTGTCCACTTCTTCTCACACAACGGCATGACCGCATCGTCAAGCCATAGTTGCACGTCTTGAAGGTCGGCTGGGGGGTCCGCCGTCTTGCGGATCGAAGTGTGAAGTAACGGACTGCCCGTGTAAGCAGTTGAATGAGAGAGTTCACTTACAAGCCAAGTTGATCTGCGAGCATCAAGATTCCTTGCGAAAGAAGAGAATTACGCCCTGCCGTATCGATTAAGAGGCGCCTGCTGGCGGCAGCAGGACTGGTATATGATCTGTCGGGATGTCTCAGCTTAGTCCTGTAATATGTATTCTCATGGTGACTGACGTTTTCCTCGTGATTCGCATGAGAACATGCAGACGCAGTTCACACCGGGCTTGAGCCCGTAGGTTCTGTAGTGACCCTTTGCGCATTGGATCGAACGACAGAAGGCTGTCCAGCAGGTCTCTCTGCGCCAGGGCGGAAAGTAAGAACGTGGCGAATGTAGCATCTAAGCGCTTCCAATCGAGCAGCATCTCATCGCTTTGCATGAAGCGCAGGTTGGTGATAGCTGCTGGACGCACACGAGCCGGTGTGGAAGGGATCGTCGACACTTGTTCTTGATGATTGCCACCGGGTTGAACGACTGCGGGATAACCGGTTGTGTATCACACTGATGAGCGTGAGTGGGTTCCGATGCCGACTCGAGTACTCACGGAGACTGTTCGTATGGTGTTGAGCTGTTGTGGACAGTTCCGTTGAGCCAATGACTCCCTTATCATGAGCCTGACCAGCAGGCTCCTCATCCCGCACTTCGATAGCGTCATCCATAGTCGTGCCCGGACCGCTCAGCTCCCTCTCATCCCGACCACGCATCATCGTGCCCCTAATCACCGACATCCTCGACTTGCTCGGCGCCCCTATCGAAGCTCTCTCGTCCTCGGGGAGAACCTGTATGGAGCTGGACCGATGAGCGCGTGAGGGTTCGTTGTTCGATCCGTCTATGTGCATGATATCGTCCGACTTTGAGCTCGAGTCTGAGCTTGAGTCGGAGGTATCGTCAGATGTGGTCGAGTCGTCGTCATCTGCATCTCTCCTGTCAGCAACGTAGCACCCGCGTGACTGTACGAGTGATCATGGCACAAGGTCTAGCTCACCTTCATTGTCGATATGCGTAGAATTGTGATCCCCATCGTTCTCTGTGATCACGGACGACTCGATCCGACGAGGGCGCTTAGCCACTGGAAGTCCGACCACAGAAGACGACGACGACGTCGAGAACATGGATGAGGATGAGGACGATGAGGAAGATGATGAAGATGAATCAGAACCGATGGACCGCTTTCGACCGCGGAGGAGGTCAGCGATGGACGCGGATTGCAAGGCGATTTCAGGCGCAGGCGTGGGTGCGGACTCGGACGCAGTGATCATAAGCTGGTCTGCGATATCATTCAGTGGCGAGGGCGATACAGACGCTGTGGACCGACGTCGACGCTGACGTTGTGAAGATGATGATTGAGTGGGTGCGGGGGGCAGTGTAGTCGGTAGGACTGATTCAGGGGTGACAAGTCGACGAAGGAGGAAGTAGTATGGATGACGAGCCTTGAAGTGTTCTGTGTGGGGGTGGCGAGGTGGTGTCAGGCAAGTCAAGCTGGTAGTACGATGGACTCACTGCGTTTCTTGATAGAGGGTATGTCGTCCCATGTCCTCCAGGTTGGATCGATACCGAACTCTTTCTGGTAGTACCCTTCGGTGATTCGATGAGTCAACCTGATCTCCCATCAGCCTCTTTTCACACTTATCATCCACAACCCAACACCCAACATCCACCACCTAATGATATCACGACAGAAGGAAAGCACTCACAACCTGACCCTACTGGAGATCGGATTCGCGATCTTGCTCGTCCAAGCCTCCGTCACGACCCATGACTCATCCTGAGCCCTCTGGACCAGACCTCGCCTCTGGGCATCCCGCATCCAATCACTGTCCCTCAGGAGGATGATGCATACTGCTCGCGCGACAATGTGTTTGTCTTTCGGCACGACTATGCTTTGCGGGAAGAGCGTTTGGCGATATAGGGCATTGGAGTCGATGATGTCTAGTAAGCGAACGGTCATTTTGGGTTCTAGGTCCCAGCTGTTCCATTGATCAGCGTTCTGTGATTCTTGTGATCATTGGGAAAGGGCAGAAAGCCGCTCTCGCTCGGCTCGGACTTACTTCAGCCGCATTGCGGAAGGCATTGTGACCGCTGTACCTCCGACGATGTCGCGTAAATGACGATCAGCAAACGGTGTGTTTCGATACCGACAAGTTAGAAGTTGAATGTAGAGATCAAACTGATGAGTCGATAGAAGCAAGAAGCTCAAATCAAACAGCAGAAAAAAGCGATCTGAGCACAGGCCCATCATCATATATCATCATTTGGGGAACAGGCCATTTTGATCAGTCGTCATTATGGAGTTAGCGTGATGATCAGTGTCTTCATCTCTGATTTGACGGTATCGTGTCTTTCAGCTCAAGGTAGTTGGACCCAGATATCAGCAATGCTCTCATGACAGCGTCCTTGCTTGTACAGCTCGCAGGAGAAGGGTCAATGGAGATACTTCAAGCTATCCAGTTGTTACAGATGATGACACGCGGACCAGCTGAAACAACGGAACCAAACCCTCCACTGCGTCTGACGCGCTGAAACCCTATCATGTATGCATCATCTACCAATGTTCCGAACAATCAACAAAACATACTTCTAGGCATACGATTGCAACTACAGCTTGCCGTCTGCGCATGCATATCGCTGCACCCGGTGCACGCAGAGTCGTCCAGCAAACGCGAGACCAAAATCCGATCAAGCGGCGCAAGAATACCTCCTAGGTCTGATAGCATCAATTCATCTATGTGTTTTAGCCGTTGTCTGAACCAGAAATCCCAACGTCAATATTGTCGACCCCTTCGTCGATGCCGTCGTCGACGCTTCTGGTGGATCACGTGCATGGTGAGTCTGCACTCTCGATATCGCCGAACGACATCATTGACACCGAACGAATTGCCGATCAGCACAGCGCTCTCCATCATGATCATGATCAAAGACTGACGATCACTCTACAATACGCGGAAACTGTTTAGCGTTCTCCTGACCACCCATCATATCTTGCGCCGTTTGACCGAACTCATGAGTTCTTCCTTGTTCGGCGTTGACGGTGTACGAAACGCAAGGGAGATCAATGTCAAGTTTTGAAACGCCAGGGACGATGGGCCGGCGGTCCCGGTCTCGGCACCATGGTCCCGCAGTGCCGCACTGATCTGATCTGATCACGCTGCACCCTTGACTGACCTTGACAACGATCTAAGTTGCAGATGTACTTACCATTTTCGGCTTCATGAGACTTCGAAACGACGCACGAACCTCTTGACCCCTTGCTGCGATGGAGCGTTGGATACGTGGAGATGGGACCCTTTCTCTGGGATTGAGATTTCGGGGATGGGCCGAAACTGACGGCTGTGGAGGGCTGTGGTGGTAAGGCTATAAATCCCATCTGTCATCTCTCTCAAAGTCTCTTCCGACTTGATCTATCGACGAAAGAAGGCTCTGCACTTCGTTTCAGCAGCACTGTAGTACTCTCATCAAGACCAGTCGCTTTATTTAACCCCGCTTCTTCGGTGAGTCGTCAGTCCATCTATCGTAAGTACGCGTACTGTATATTCGAACAGGCTAACATTCATTACAGACGATGCCTCCTACCTCTGAACAATCCCAGACCCATCTCCAGGTTTCGTGAGCAACAATTCTCTTTCTCCTTCCTTCAGCATGTTATAGCGTATTATCGCAGCTGCAGCTGACAACGAGATTTTGATAGCTGGAAGACCCCTTCCACAAATCGCTTACTGGACACGCTCCGCACCACTCCCAAATACTACAAAGCCATAATCGACCGCCAAAACCAGAATCGTCGCTTTCTTAAAGAACACCTAGCGTGGCAGGCATATCGGGACCTGTGCATCGACCATCTCAAAGACGACCAGCGGTGGGTCATGCACGCCAAGGAGCAAGGCTGGGTGCGAACCGATGCGCTGGGTACGGTGCGACCGACTGATTTGTGGACGATCCATACGTACAACCCTATTGAGAAGCGGTTGCAGTGGTGAGTGACTTTGTACCCTCGGCGTCGCATGTCGTATACGATATGACAGCTGACTCAAGTCATTTAGGGTCAGGAGGACATTTCGCAACACAAGGAGAAGATCGATCCTTCCTGGACCTGCTGGCGAGATGTTCCACTCGACACTCAAAGTAGGTCATACCGATATCTCATCGAGTTGTTCTTCGGTCCGAGAGCTAAGATATCTGCCCACAGGTACGCTCCTCAAGGCGATGCCATGGTTCAGGACGTATTGGCGACTGGTCCGACACTCCACTCAACCCTCCGAAGTCGAGGAAGCTCCCTTGCCGGACCTTCCCACACCTGTGTCTCCTACTCTACCACCACCACCAACGACAACCCCCGCTCGACCTCCGGTGTTACGGTCCAAATACTTTTACCTGCCCTCTGCTGAAGACGATACCCTTCCTGAGGCTGGGGCTCCTCCAGCCGATAATCGTATCAAAGCGAGTCCGACATCACGCAAAGCCCTCACTCTCCTCCCCGACATTATCGACTTGACTCAATCTGATCAAAGCGATCAATCGGATCAAAGCGATGATGATGAGCTTGCGCTCGTCGATTTCACGCGATATAGAGCGCTCGCCCACATCTCAGATTCGCAGCCCCCTTCGCCTCCGCCGTCAGCGTCGCCTTCGTCTATAGCATCACCCCAGCCCGCTTCGATGCGCGGTCGCGGTCGCGGTCGGTTCATGCGCATCGCCGATACGCCTGATCTGGCCGAGCTGGAGAGCACGTTCATGCCCTTCCCAAGCTCGCCCATCGCTGCCGATGACGACGACGATGTCCATGTCGACGACCTCTTCAGCGACGAGGACCGCTCGCCTTACCAACCACCGGTTCCGACGAGCGTGCATGGCCAGGACATTGATCAGGCCAGCCAATCGCTCGAGGTTGCCCATTCGTCATCCCAAGGACCAAGGTGGACTGCTCTCCGCCGATCACCATCGCCCTCTTGTCTTGCTGTGCACGAGGTCCCGGAGATGACCAAGACGCCTGCGTTGTCTGCTTCGGTCGTGGAGGATGAGATTGACGAGCTGGAGTCGATCGACGGAGAAGAGGAGGAGGAGAAGCCTGCGGTCGCAATTGTTGGTGACGGCGCCGAGCGTCTGCCAGAGCTTGACCTCGACCTCTCCACTTCCTCTAGCGGTGCGAACTCTCCTACTATCACAACGAAGTCGCGATCTATTTCAACCGGCTCCAAGACTCTGGCTGGAACGCCCAAGCCTCGACCGTTTAAAAGAGCTCGCGAAGTGGAGGTGGTGCTGCCTCTTCGAATGCGGAAGATCGTGGCGTCTCCTGCCCCTGCGATACCGGACGAGACCTTACCACGGCTCTCCGCACCTGATGGGGATACCGATATGCAGCCTTCGCTTCTCTCGACCGGCGATCGACCGTCAATTATTCCCATTCCTGATGGTGATAACGATATTCACCCTGCGACCCACTCGAATAGCGACGAATCTCGATCACCAGAGATACAGGTAGAAACGGCAATACCCGTTGCAACCCAAGTGTCCATTGAGGGAAAGGACAAGACAACTACATTACCAGCCTGTGCCGGGACGGAGACCTTCGAGCTTGTTGCAGGTGATATCGATAGGCACCTTCCACAAGGCTTGTCCGAGGGCGACAATCGATCACCGCAGACAAGCGTGGAAGCGGTAGTGCCAGTCTCAACCCAAGTTGCCGCTGAAAAACAAGATGAGGCGCATACACTCCTATCACGTGCCAGAGCCCACCCATTCGATCTAGCTCATCTCGAGCCCGAGGTCATCACGGAGCTAGGTCGTGACCGGGCTTCATTGCGACTTCAACGAGCAATCGCGCTCGAGCGAATACGCCATTGCGCTCGCGCATATAGTACCTTGAAGCGAAAGTGGGTTTTTTTCATTCATCTACCAAACTTCTTTTCTCCAAACGATATGCGATATGCGATATGCTATATGCTCACCAGCGATGTATCGTAGGAACGTCCTGCATGGCCAAACTTATCGATTCACTCCTCGTGCCTTACCCAAGAAGTTCTCACGGAAGGAGGCCAAAAAGGTCCGCAAAGCCATCAAGAGGGCGGGAGGGTGAGTTATTGCTTTATCGTACTTGCAACTCCGAGTACAAGTCATATCCTGACTATGTTCCTGTCGCAGTGTGGTCAAAACACACGATGATTCGCGCAAGACCAAGACCAAGACCGACACCAACCAGGAGCAGGGGCGAGTCGTGCGTGTTCGACGTATCTCCGACGACGATCTCAAAGCCAGTGATGTGACCGAATCGACCGAATCGATCGAGTCAGTGATGGGGAAGACATCCATCAATGTCTTGCAATTGCTGCAGATCATCGACAACGCCTACCAGCAGGACGAGATCCATCCCATCACTGCTCTCAGTGACGGCGGCCGCCCTCAGTCCCCTTCGCCGGCATCTCCCGCGCCACTGCCTTCCGTCGAGGGTGCTTCATCTTGGCCAATACAAGAGGACAAGGATTTTGATCCTACGGAAGCGATGAGGGCTACGCACTGCCAATCATCGAGCGCGACTCCGGTTTTAAAAGCCAGCTCGAAGGTCACCCTTACAGGCAGCTCGAACACCAAGCCGTCGACTAGTACGAAGAGGAAGCGGTCGAAAGAGCGGGCTACGGTAAACGACTCGGGAACGACGGACTACCTCCGCCAATCTGCCACTTCAGAATCGGTCGTCACTGGCATCGTCAAGAACGACAAGTCGGACTCTGTCGACTCGGTCAAGTCGGATATGGACGACGCGCCCAAACCGCCAAAGAAGACGAAAAGGACGAAGAAATCGGTGGTCAAAGCGGAAACTGCCGAGTCGGTAGACGGTGCGAAGGCGAAAAGCGAGTCTGTCGAGCCCGCTGCTCTCGCTCCTGTCGACCAAGCCGAGAGCAATTCGACGGAGATCAAGGTCGAAGAGGAGGTTAAGGTCAAGAAGCGGTCGCGGTCTCGGTCATGTAGTGCACCTCGCCACAAGAAGAAGCGAAAGGAGGCAGCAGGTGTCCGCGAGGAGGTTGGCATCGAAGTTGGCGTACCCATGGATCAAGCTCAAGAGAACACAGTTCCACTTGCCCCACTGCCGGCCGCTGTCGATAACAGTCGCGAGCGGCGCAACGGCTCTGCAGCACGGAAACAAGCAAGACGCGACTTTCGCAAACTCGTCGCCGTAGCGCGACTCGAGGAGCCGGATTTCGACTCTCTCACCATCGACGATTGTGCCGATTTGGGTATGCCGCATTCCCAGGTAGTCGATCCCGCCAAGTTCGATGATTTGCGCTTCAAGCGATACGTCGAGGCATATGAGCAGATGTACTTGAAAGGTCTATATCGAACGTGAGTCATCAATCTCTTTTAGCTACTTGCTTGCAGCTGGCGTCGATACTGATTGACATCGCAGGTCCGCATTGTCCAACTGGCAGGTGCTCGCAGGCTGGCGACAGAGGCTACAGAGCCTCAGAAAGTCCGTTGGGCAAAAGTCTCTGGATCAATTGGCGGGCCTCATTGAAGCTGCTGGCGGGTGAGTCTGCTTCTTTTCCCTTCCTCTTCCTCTTCCTTTTCCTCTCCTCTTTCCACATCGCTAAGCAGAGGCGAAGCTGACACTAACATGCTGTCTGCAGCGTCGCGCCGGACGCGTTCACTCCGAACCAGACGGTATTCAAGAAAAGTCCTCCACGTCGAATTGTCATTTGTTCTAAGAAATACATTTCATCGCACGCCGGCAAGCAGCTGGACGCGTACACTCCGGAATACTTGACGCCTTTCGACTTCATGAGGCTGTTTGATGAAGAGCACAAGCGGGCCAACTTGTCTTGGGTGAGGTAATGCAGGGTACTGTATATACGTGATCGCTGAGTATACTGTAGCTTTTGTTAGTGTCTGCGGAGACTTCTGCTCAGTGTGCTCAGTGTGCTCAGTGTTCGCCCTACAATACGATAATTATAACCATTATGCTGATATCGCATGTCCTGTGCATATTTGATTAACCTATTCTGCCAGGATCATACATGTATTCACCCAATCTCACAGTTGCGTGGCGTCAAGTCGTGTCAATCGAGTTAGTTCCTTTCCTGAACAGCAAAGCAAATGCTCGGTCGTAACGAAGTTTGTTGACAGTAGGCACTGTGAGACTGGGCGGTACCAGGCTGGACTACGACTACGTGCTTTTTTTGAACATCATGTTCACTGTCCTGCGAACGGGATGTCACCCGGCTAGGATGTAAGTAATTAAGTAAGATCATATGCATGCCCTTTTGCGACTCGACGTCGGTACGTGGTATGGAAAGATGCTGCATAATATATGGTGCAATTTCAAGATGCCCCATCACCACCTGCAGCGGCCTATGCCGGAACTTCGACCGTTCGTTTATCACACACGTGTTCGGTCTTTGAGCTCCTGATTTATATAGGCAGCAACGTGCGGTTGTCGCTATGGAAAATGAGGCGCATCGTGTGATGATCGCCTCTGAGCCTTATTTTCTCTCGATCAACCACTGAGTGCCAAGGACGATCTTGGATGGCAGACTAGGCACGGCGCGTAGGAATGTTATCGATCTGCTGGTAGACCGCTTGTCCCCTGAGGCGTATGAGACGAGGATGGCAGTTTACATTGGGGTGACGGCGCCCCGAGCCTGGAGTCGCATCTCCGGCCTCGTCAAGAGCTTTGAAGGCGGACTACAAGTCCGTTCATTGCTCGCGCCTGGTCGTAGTGTGATAACGATACGCCAAAGTCAATCCAGAATGGGTGTAGTCGCGTGGTCGGCTGGGACAAATAGGTGAGGTCAAGGCCAAGTTGAAGGAAAGATAGTATGACATTGTAGTAGAGAGTTGGTAGATGATACAGAGCAGGAAAAATTGTAATGAGCGGTCTGAGACTGCTGTTGCCTGGCAACTAGGCGAAACGGCTGCCCCGTTAAGTCACCCGCCAACCGGCAACTGTCGGTATCCAACTGAGCCACCAGAGTCACCAGCAGCTATCCAGGTGTCGAATGCAACTC